>MU107143.1:2925-62118 GCA_012274485.2 Sinapis alba | reverse complement strand
TCTGGGACATCGACTTTGGAGACGAGGTTCTTGAATCGTTCCATGAAGTCGTGGAGGGATTCCTTCTGTCCCTGGGAGATTTTCCATAAGTCGGTTGCTGATGCCCCTTGACGAATATACATAGAGTAATGTTTGAGGAACTCGGTAGATAGTTCCTTAAAGGTGCTGATAGAATCTGCAGTTAGGCGGGAAAACCAGGTAAGGGCGGGTCCCGCCAAACTTTCGACAAAGAGTTGGCAGTAGCCGGCATCTCGCTCTTCCGCGGAAAAATAGGCTCGCCCCATAGCGATGTTAAAACTGGTCATATGATCGCTGGGGTCAGAATCTCCGCGGAAAGAAGGTACTCGGAGTTTGTCCTGATGTCGTACTCGGATGTCGGTTATCTTTTTTGTGAAAGGAGTTTTTTGAGTTGCTTCCAGGACTCGATCGATTTCGGGGGCGAAACTCGTGGCTTGGTGGATTTTTGACGACATGTCTTTAATCGTTCCTTGAAGACGCAGGAGTTCTTCATTAGTCGCTTGATCGACTGCCTGGTTTCGCATCGTTGTTTGGAATAAGCGTCTTCGAGCAGTATCTGGATCTTGGTCGTCCGCTTGCGTCGGCGGTAGACAGGCGGCGGCGATTGTGTCGAGACGTTCTTGAGTTGCCTTGTTAGCGGCATCTTGTTGATCGAGTCTTTGAACGACGGCGGCGAGAGAGGCCAAGACGGCGTTCAGGTCGACGGGCTGTTGACCTATTCGGTTTGTTGGTGATCCTGTCATCGTTCTAATCGATGTTCTTGATCCTTTTTCTTCGATATTTCCCCACAGTCGGCGCCAATTGTTGAATCCGAAATCGGTAACCCTAGGTTATGTATCGATTTCGATTGTGGATTTCTCGAAGAAAAGATTTGGAGAAACGAATAGAAGAGTCTTATTGATCAAAGATCGATTAGATCACAAGAACAAGGTTTGAACAAGGAATTGGTAACAAGAACCCTAATTCTAGCTTGTTCCTCAAGGTTTTTTGCGTGTCTCTTCTCTTCCCCATCTTCCTCTATTTATACGCCTTCCTCTTGCCCAAGTCGGTTTGTTATGTCTACATGGGCCGACTTGTCGTCAGGATGGGCCGACTTGTCGTCAGAATGGGCCGAGTTCACACTTTAATGGGCCTATGTGGGTAGATGTAATCTATCCCCAACAGATTAGAAGCTTGAAGAACTTGCCATATGTCCAAAAAGGCTAAACATGGATATCTTGATTAGAAAGTGGAATAACTTCTTCAACATAACTCCTCTGAGATTTATTCAACTTCATGAAAGAGTCTCCACTAATTAATGGTTCCAAATCAAGCTTCTTACATAGTGATTCATCCTTGTTTGATTAGAAGCTTGATGAACTTGCCATATGTTCAAACGTGCTAAACATGGATATCTTGATTAGAAAGTAGAATAATTTCTTCAACATAACTCCTATGAGATTTATTCAACTTCATGAAAGCCTCTCCACTGAATAATGGTTCCAAATCAAGCTTCTTACATAGTGATTCAACCTGGTTTGATTAGAAGCTTGAAGAACTTGCCATATGTCCAAACATGCTAAACATGGATATCCTGATTAGAAAGTGGTATCACTTCTTCAAAATAACTCCTATTCGATTTATTCAACTTCATGAAAGACTCTCCACTGAATAATGGTTCCAAATCAAGCTTCTTACATAGTGATTCATCCTGGTTTGATTAGAAGCTTGAAGAACTTGTCATATGTCCAAACAGGCTAAACATGGATATCCTGATTAGAAAATGGAATAACTTCTTCACCATAACTCTTATGAGATTTATTTAACTTTATGAAAGACTCTCCCCTGAATAATGTTTCCAAATCAAGCTTCTTACATAGTGAATCATCCTGGTTCGGTTAGAAGCTTGAAGAACTTTCCATATGTCCAAACAGGCTAAACATGGATATTATGGTTAGAAAGTGGAATAACTTCTTTACCATAACTCCTATGAGATTTATTCAACTTCATGAAAGACTCTCCACTGATTAATTGTTCCAAATCAAGCTTCTTACATAGTTATTCATCCTGGTTTGATTAGAAGCTTGAAGAACTTGCCATATGTCAAACAGGCTAAACATGGATATCATGATTAGAAAGTGGAATAACTTCTTCAACATAACTCCTATGAGATTTATGCAACTTCATCCCCACAGACGGCGCCAATTGTTGAATCCGAAATCGGTAACCCTAGGTTATGTATCGATTTCGATTGTGGATTTCTCGAAGAAAAGATTTGGAGAAACGAATAGAAGAGTCTTATTGATCAAAGATCGATTAGATCACAAGAACAAGGTTTGAACAAGGAATTGGTAACAAGAACCCTAATTCTAGCTTGTTCCTCAAGGTTTTTGCGTGTCTCTTCTCTTCCCCATCTTCCTCTATTTATACGCCTTCCTCTTGCCCAAGTCGGTTTGTTATGTCTACATGGGCCGACTTGTCGTCAGGATGGGCCGACTTGTCGTCAGAATGGGCCGAGTTCACACTTTAATGGGCCTATGTGGGTAGATGTAATCTATCCCCAACAAACACCTTGCTACATCTATTGGAGAGAGAGATCTGACCATTATTATAGAGAAGATCTTGAACTCCTTATCTTATTACTCAGTTTATTATATGCAATCTATTAAGACTTTAATCATATTCTTTATTGCTATGTCTGAGTAATTCATTGTTAGATTTAGGGTTCTTGAATGGTAGTAATGTCTTGTTAATTTTATAGAGTTGTTAGGGTAATCTTATTGGTTCTTTGTTTAAGTTGTTCTTAATGCTAGGTTGAATCTGATCACCTCAATCTTAGAAACATGGTTCCATAGCGCAAGTGAGAGCATGGTTATGACCTTGAACCTATCTTAAACAATCTAAATAACTGGTAACAAACGAGAGTTGAATTAGAAGTTTAGAGAACCCATCAAACCACGAAACCAATATTGTTTAGAATGAGCATCGATCAACGCCACTTTATTGGCATCGATCGACACTAAGTCGAGAAGCACGAGAGCGATCTCCTAAACTCTAAGGTTTAAAACTCTAGGAATCTATTAATTTGCATTATCTAAAACTACCTGAGAAATTTCCCTAAGTCTAATCCCTTAATTTAACCTTCACAAACTAAATCAATCTTGAAATCACCTTTATTGTTATTATTATCATTTGTCTAGCTTTAATTCAAAAACAATAAGTCTACTGTGCAATTCTAGAGTCTCTATGGATTCGATCCCTAAGTACTACACTGAACCTCTTATTTCAGAGAGTAAAGTGAGAAATAGGGTTAATTTGAGTATCAAAAAATACCCACATCAACCATCAACTCTGGCTCTGAACAAGGGTGAACCTCGAGCAACACGTGGACCCAAAATCCCAATTATAATGAGAGTGTCTTCTGCGACTTTCATCTGACTCGCGGCCACTTTACTATCAACTAGAAAGTTCTCGAAGCTAGATTGACAGTGAAACTAATCGTAAGGGAACTCTCCAGGGTAACGACCGTCAAGGACCTCATCCGCGACTTTGATCGTCCCCCAAAAACCGACAAACCTCCCTAGAGGGAAAGCTCTTCAGGGGATAAATGTGAAAATAGGTAGGATGAGAAGGCCAACGACAACAACCATCGCAAGTTTAACATGCCGACCTTGTCTCATCGATCAAGGCCTACCAGCGGAAGACCGAAGCAAGGGAGAACTGGCCGACCTTGTCTCCACCCTTGGATGAACAAAATAACACCATCACCTTCAAAGAGAAAGAGGCTGGCGGAATCGTTCAACCCCACTGCAACCCGCTATTCATCGATCTCATAATCAAAGATCTCGAGGTCGCCAAAGTCCTCATCAATACTGGGAGGACAATTAACGTCATCTTCCGCGATACACTCAGGAGGATGAACGTCAAACTGAAAGAGGTCGTACCAATGCAAAGCTGTTAACCGGTTTCTCTGACGTAAGGGAAATGACTCTCGGATTGATCAAACTCCCGGTCATGGCGAAAGAAGTAACAAAAATCGTCAACTTCGCAGTCGCCGACTATCCCACCATCTACAATGTGATCATGGGCATTCACTGTCTCAACGCCATGAATGCAGTCCCGTCAACCTACCACTTAGACATCAAATTCCCAACTCCAAATGGAACTGCTGCAATCTGGGGCGGCCAGAAACAGTCGCGACTTTTTTTCTTAGCTGAACACAAGCTGAGACAGATCACAACTACTTCGATGGTGAAAGCCAAACGAGCAAAGACCACTCAGCCACCGACTGAAAACATCTCTAAAAAAAAGATCCAAAATTGTCATCCCAAGCAACAACTCTGAAAGAAGAAATCAAGAAGGCGTCTGAGCCCAACTGATGTGTGTGGTGTGGGTTTGTTTATATCACTTATCAAATTAACCCTATTTCTCATTTTACTCTCTCAAATAAGAGGTTCAGTATAACACTTAGGGATCAAATCCACAAAGACTCTAGGATTGCACAATAGACTTATTGTTTTCGAATTAAAGCTAGACAAATTGTAATAATAATAATAAAGGTGGTTTCAATATTGATTTAGTTTGTGAGGGTTACATTAAGGGATCAAGCTTAGGGGAAATTCTCAGGTAGTATTAGATAATGCAAATTAATAGATCGTTAGGATCTTAATTAAGCATCGTTCTCGAACTCAAAATTTAGTGTTCATGCGATCGCTCTCGCGCATCTCGACTGAGTGTCGATCGATTCAAACAAGATGGGGTTGATCGATGCTCATTCTAAATAGTATTGGTTTCACGGTTTGATGGATTCTCTAAACTTCCAATTCAACTCTCGTTTGTTACTAGTTATTTAGATTGTTTAAGATAGGTTCAGGGTCATAACCATGCTCTCGCTTGCACTATGGAACCCTAGTTTCTAAGGTTGAGGTGATCCGATTCAACCCAGCATTAAGAACAAATTAAATAAAGAATCAAGAAGATTACCCTAACATTTCTATAAAACCAACAAGACATTACTACCATTGAAGAACCCTAAATCTAACAATGAATTATTCAGACATGCAACGAAGAACATGAATAAAGTCTGAATAAATTGCATATGATAAACTTGGTAATAAGATAAAGAGTTCAAGATCTTCTTTGTAATGATGGTCAGATCTCTCTCTCCAATAGGTGTAACAAGGTCTTCCAACTCTGCTTCAGCCTCAAAAACGGCTTACAACGGCCTTTCTAAGACTGCCTCTCCAGACTGCTTAGGTTAAAACTAACATAGAAAATCCTAATAAATAGTTTAAATTTCAGTCAGGGACTTGTCTTGCAAATGATGAGACTTTGGGATAAAACTTGTAATTTCTCAAGTCTTCATTACTTTTGCAGTCGACTTGTCCGTCGATCGACGCACAAGGTGTGACGTCGATCGATGTTTCACGTATAAACTGGATTTGACATTGAGTTTCCGGCTGAGCATCCTAAATGCTTCAAAATATCCCAAAAGCTCCAATAACTTCCAATGAGTACCTAGACCTGTAAATACTCTAAAACATAGTTTAGACACACATAATAAACCCTAAAGAGAGCCTATAACATGGTCTAAAACTGGTAATAAATAGGCTATATCACCAACGCAATTACCCAACCGGAGGAGACAATCCCGGAAAAAGACGTTGACCCCGCCACAGTCACCGCGACTAAGGTGGTCGACGCAACTGCGGCCGAGTAAAAACGCTTGTCACCAAAAAACTGAACTACGAGTTGGCTTGATCCTCGAAAGGGCTACGTAGCCAGCTTGTCCAATAACGACTTCAGCTATCCCCCTCTCTAAAAGGGGGGGGGAGTGGGTGTGTATACATATACTCGTATACTCCCACATTTTAAAATATTCTCCTTGTACTCGATATTTTAAAAAAAAAATCTAATAATAAGAAAACGAAAATCTTGCAAAGTCTCTTTTATGGAATGAACATCTAAAGCTATTCTGACCTAGTCAAGTACGAACCAAACTTCTTCGGTGCAAACACTTCTTCATAAAATACCTTTCGGTAGAAAACCATCGAGGCCCCGTCCTCGAAGAGGTCGAACATCAGTTCAAGCTCGAAATCATCAACTTGCACACCATGTACTTTCAGAACATAATGTGAGACGTCGCATAAAACCTCCAAAAATATATTCTCAAAACTCAAAAACAGTCTGTCAGCAACTATAATCATAAACGAGCACTCACTCTTATACCTCACTCGTCGATTTACCCTGACGAGTACATTAGTCGTCTTAACCAAACACACCTAACCTTTCTCACAAATGGTTTTCACATATCCGACTAGGATAATTGCACACAAAAAATTCAAAATTTTGGTCAGCACTTTCATGAGGCTTAAAATTGTCCTTTGAGAGATGCTTGATTCCGACCATACAAGTTATATAAGCCGAGAACATATCGCAGACTTTAAAGCGGTACAAAATCAGGTTGAAATCATAACACGCAAAATAAAAGCCGATCAGTCATTGCACAGTCTTAACCGAAAGTAAACCTAGGACTTGCCCTAAACCCATCACAGTGGTATCTAACGTCTCAAGGCATGAGTATTGAAAGATACGAGATCCTGAAAGCATGTCTCTTCGCTCACATCTAAACGCTCACGAAATGTTTTCACACATCTCGAACGAGCAACAAATAGAACAATCTGCAAAGAAGAGTTAGATATGAGATGACAACTCACATTCTTCCCTCTACACCAAATCAAATCATAAACTCTTAAAATCTTCTAAAATAAAAGCGTTGTTCAATACAAAAGTCGTCAAAGGCAGGGATTCAAAGCCACATATGGCCAGTCCCGATAATAAAAACGGCCACATATGGCCTAAGCATAAACGTAAAAGCGGCCACACTCAACCCAACACAACTAAGCATAAAACGGCCACACATGGCCACATATAAGTGAGTCTTTACTGAAAACAACGATTTCGTAAGAAGTAAGCACAAAATAATAAGCACAAAATAATAATAATAATAATAATAATAATAATAATAATAATAATAATAATAATAATAATAATAATAATAATAATAATAATAATAATAATAATAATAATAATAATAATAATAATAATAATAATAATAATAATAATAATAATAATAATAATAATAATAATAATAATAATAATAATAATAATAATAATAATAATAATAATAATACATGAAACCTTTTGAAGTGTCCCAAGTGATTTTACCTTGTTTGTTTTTCGAGACAAGTACCCTTTGGATACTCAAAAAGGGGTATCCCAACAAATTACTTTACTATTTAGCGGATACGTATCTCTATTTCGTATTATGTCAATCCAAATATCTATATAATAGAAAGATCAAATAACAGATGCATTATTACATAAAAATGAGTTGTAGACTTGTAGTTAGTCTTTTTATTTTGGTTTTCTTTTGACACATTGCACGTTTTTTTTGGTAAAGGGTTATATATTCTACCAATTTCAAATTCTGACAGATGGTACAGAGGAAATAAGTACTGGAAACTACGAACAATAACAACAGAATAACAAAAGAACGGATCAAAAGCAATACAAATGCAAGCGATTAATCGGTTAATAGCAAGATGGGCTCAAACCTACCAACGATTAATACTAGATGAGAAAACTCGTTGGTTATCGCGAGCTACCAAGAGATGGACGCCCTTAAATCCTGAATGCTACGGTTCCTACATCTTCCAACGAGATCTCAGAGCAATACCCGAGCAAAAAATCTGAATACGAGACCAAAGTATGCCAGAAAATAAAGGCCATCAGCGGTACTAGGAGAAGCCAAGAGCCGATGATGCTGTTGTTTAGTAGTTTGCGCCAGAGATTACCGCCTCCTTAGCATCCCACCAGGACCGTATACACTTATCTAACCGCTACTCATAAAAAGAAGACAGATCGGAAATGGAAAAACATCTTGAGAAAAACAATCTGAAGCCACACTTGGACCCAAGTGTCTAACTATCGCACCAAAGCACACACCTAAGCTGACACTCGCTCACAAGACACAAACACGACGTTGAAGGGATTATTTGAGAAGAGCGAGAGACGGAGTAGGCCACAACCGCCATCACCATTTTGATCTGAGGGGTGACGACACACCGGAGCCAAAGGCGAGCTGAGGCAACCGGAAGAAGCCAAACACCAATACGCTGTCACCAGGGACCTCGAAGAAGCGGACCAACGCCTCTGCGATCCACAAACCCGCACATGCTGTTACCAATGGAGAATACACCGGAGGCACCACAAACAAAAACATAGAGACACGGGCCTTACCAGAGACGGTGAAACCCAGAGCTCCAACTCGACAAGCAGCCTCTTACACCACCAGACGCCACACCAGGGGAAGAAAACAAGGCTGACGAAGAGCTTGACGGCGCCACACACGCCTGAAAAAATGGTTGAGAGACCTAGCTAGACACAAGATGAACACAAAAGCGGGAGACACCGTCCTCCAGCATCTCCAAACGCCACAATCTTAGATCTGAGTTTGGTGAAATCAGATCTGATGCGTTGGACCACCACTCCCTCAGCTGCAGAAGACAGACACGACAGAGGAGAACATAGAATAAGAAAGGTGAGGTCTGGCGATCACCTGAAAGCACGGCGGTGACCGCTGGAAAATAAAATTTGCGGCTGAAACTTAGAAGAGGTAGAGAGATTGCACGTTATGCAAGGGGTTTGGACATATATGAATGCGTCTAAACAATGTTCGTTGTTTCCAACTGAAAGTAAAAGTTAGAAGTTGATAGGTTTTGTCACTACCATATACAAATGTTGCATTTGCAGATAGCAGCTGTTACTAACGTTTAAAAACAATCACAAAATTATTGTCTACCACTCAAAAAAAAAAAAAAAGCAGATTTCCTCTGGTGTTTGCAATTGCAGATAAATACATAAATACAAAATAGTATTTTTAAAATAGAAACTAAAATAGAAATAAATAATAAAACTAAAACAAATTTTATATATTACTACAAATATATGAATATAATTGACATTTTATAATTGATACTCACTAACAACGATTATAATTTATAAGAAATATAACTAATACAAATATTTTTATATCTAATATTAATCTCCATGAAACAGATATTTCTCCACAAAATTATATTTTTGTATAAACAAAAATAAAATAATACTTACTTATATGAATGATTTTATATCTTATTATCGTAATATGAAAACTAAAAAATAAATGTAATTTAAACCATAAGTGGCCTTCGTCATGTTTTAGACCGTTTCATGTTTTACGACTTATGTGTTGATTTGTCCGATGTATGTTTCTAAATCGTTAGTCCTATCAACCCATTTGTTCATGGAGAAAGTGGTTCAGAGCTAACCATAACCATATTGACGATCGATTCAGACTTTTAGGAAAAACAAGTCTTACTTGTTTTATCGTAGAATCTTAACGAAAACTCCGATTGAGACGAAACACAAAAAAATGTCGATCAAGATTTGAAGGAAAACACAATGAAGGAGCTAAGAACGAGCAGGAGTGGTCATTGGCCTCACCCTGAGGGTGAGATGGAGCTGGTCTTGCCCTGAGGGCGAGATGAAGAGGATCTGGTCTCACCCCGAGGGCGAGATGGAGCTGGTCTCGCCCTGAGGGCGAGATGGAGTTTAGCTGGTCTCACCCTGAGGGTGAGATGGAGCTGGTCTCGCCCTGAGGGCGAAATGGAGATGGTCTCTCCCTGAGGGCGAGATGAAGAGGAGTTGGTCTTGCCCTGAGGGTGAGACAGCGAGACATTGAGGATCTGGTCTTGCCCTAAGGGCGAGACGGCGGGACGAGCTGAGGGGATGTTGATGCCTTATGTTCTCATTCCCTCTGTTGATTGTTTCGTGTACTTTTGAAACTATTTCATTTGTTTCACGAAAGTTTTTCGTAAACGTTTTTGGAAAGTTGTTTTACAAAAGATTATCTCATTGGTTATACAATGATGTTTTTCCGTGGAAAGTTTCCAAATTTTGTTTCACGGAAGATTATTTCGTAAACTCGTTATTTATCGCAAGAATGTTTTTTCGATCTTTCCATGTTTGGATATAAATACTTTTATTCCTTGTCCAGGATGAAATATATGAATTTCGTTCTTGCATCCTTATGCAAATTGGTTTGGCCTATGCCATATAGTTTCTTTGACACTTTTAGCTCATATTTTCTTAGGGCACAATTTCTCAGAGGATTTTAGCTATTGATTATGCCTTGATTGATTTTGACCCAACACATCCCTTAATCTATATAACAAATCTTAATTACAGCCATCTTCTTTAGCGTTTCATGTAACTTATGTAGATCACGTCCTCTAGGCTTACTTAAAACCCGTAGTAATCTAATTGTCTTCATCCACTAGTAATCTCATCTTGATGTGGATGGATAGAACATTTTTTACCTCTTTGTGGCCAATAGTTTCTATTTCTGATGTAAGCTGGTTTCTTCTTTCCCAAGGGCTTCTCATCACAAATCACCATTTTATGCTCTATCCTTCCTCCGAGTACCATTTCCCCTCATGGTAGCACTCAAGTTTTCATTCTTGACTTGTACCTCTCATCTCATACGATACACTCCGTTTTTCTTCTCACTCTCCATTTACAACTTCATGATTTCTTGGGATCCTTCATCATTCAATTTTGTCATCAAGTTTTCCATGGTCGGAATCATATCTCTTTCCCTTTAACTTCTTTCTTTCGGTAGTGTACTCTCCGCTCCATTCGTAGTCCTTCTCAAGATCCTCTAAAATTTTCTTCCTCCCATTTTTTTTTATCCTTATAGCTTCACCATCACAACCATCATAAGTATATCTTGGTGACCCATTCTCTGATACGTTCACTGATCCGTCCTTCGATCAGTAAACTTCTTCCTTACAAGTTTCTTTGTTACATCTTCTTACTTCATGGTCGATGACATCTCTTTCCTCAATTTCCACAATATTCCAACTTTTATCTTGGCCACATATCAAAATATATTAACAAACAACCACACTGATCTTATCTTCTTTTCGTACATTCTTGTATTTCATTTCCTCATCAGTACCTTAATCATTCTTCTATCACTGGGTGACACAATCCTCACTAGAAGAAAACTTTACATAGATAGCGTCCGGAAAACAATATTATAAGAAAGTATAGCGTTTTGGTGAACGATGTGTTTGCACCCGTTATCTTTTCTTTGGTACTTTAGATAGAATTTTTAAATGTGATATGTTAATTAATTCTTTTGATGGCGTTTATTAGTTTTGCAATTGTATAACTTATAATAGCGCAAAATAATTGCTATTATTTATTTTTCATTTCAATAATTTTTAGCTGGGCTATATTGATTGGCTAGGCTATTTAATTCAGATATTTTATTTGTACTTTGATCATTATAAACATAATAATAATGATGATCTCAAATATGAAAAAATGATTCACATTTTTCTGTCAGATCATAATCATTTTTTATAGAGAAAACACTTAGCCTTACCTCTGTAGTCCAACACGATAACTTTCCATAATCCTATCCGAAGTTACACTATCATCACACCAAGGAGAAAAGCTTTGGCACTCCTCTGTGAGCTCTCTAATAATCACCTGCGTCAACAAAACAAAACCAAAGGAAGGTTATCAGTTCAGCCGCGCAAACATAAGGAAACCAAAAGGAAAAGATGATTCAAGATCTATTAAGAAAGACTAAACTGCAGTCAGCAAAGGTTAACCATAAGAAGACGAGTCTCTCCAAAGAATAAGAAGAAGAAACCAACCCAAAACTGATTATTTCCAAGACCATTCCTCTGACCTTCTTTGTCTTCATCCATCATTTTGCTTTGATCTTGCTAAATCCCTGATGGATATCTTCCATATAATGTGATAAGAACATAAGAGCTTCTGTCAAGTTATCTGCAAACAAATAAAAAATTAGATTAGCCACACAACTACTGTGCTCCATGTAACTTATACACATTTTAGAAAAGTGAAACATAAATACTAGAAAGACAACTAACTCACATTGGACTATACTCTGTGAGTTTTCAGAAACATACATTAATTGGTTTGCGTAATTGAAGATTGCTCCTGTCACACACCAGTCTTTAGGACAGTGCCCTTCACGTAAACACAGGAGGTACATATTCAAATTAGAGTTTGGATATTTGATGAAAGCATAGAACTTCAAGTGCACAAAACATGACGGGGAAAAGAAAAGAAGAAAGCTTGTATGAGTATAAATAGCAAACACCAATCCCAATGTGAGTATTAACACTTGCATATCGAGCTGCTCCAGTAAGATTCTTGTTTTCCCTGAGACGCAACTATCGATTAGCAATGTGAATGGAAGACAAGGAACTTATTAACCAAATTTCTTTAGCATTTCTAATTTAGTTCGAGCTAAATTCTTTCCACATGATGAAGCAAAAGTGTAAATGTAAGGAATGTGCCTATGAGTTCGAAGATCTCTGTATTTTTTTGGCAAGCATGTAGTCAATGATGTACAGCTACACAAGAACAAAGCGGCATATAAGAGGATAGATACAAACATATATTACCATATGATATTTTCTCAGCTTTGGAATAGTAGAATTTAGTGAGTTAGTTGCAAAAGACCACATAAAGAAATCTTTTTCATCACACAAAAAGGTTGCATACAATAACTATACACCTGGTTTGCTTTGAGTCCATGACCCATCAAAAAAGTTATCTTGCTTAATATCACGATGAAGAAAGCCCCGAACATGCATATACTCGACTCTATTTATCTGGAGAGATCAAAACGAAAAACATAGTATGAATAAGTATAGTAATGTAAATAATATCAAAAGAAAGGATGAGAAAAATTAAAATACCATTTGATCAGCCAGCATTAGAGCTGTCTTTCACCATGCTAGGGCCCAGAAAGTCTATCACCATGCAGTTGAATTCTCCTTCAACTCCATACCATTTCAGTTGCGGAATAACAGCTTCTCGAAAGCAAGAGTTACGATTAACAAAAGAAGCATAAGTGATGGTTTAAACAGAAGAATGAAACACTAGACAAAAACTTACTTCCTCCTTGAAGAAGCATATAGAGCCTTGACTCATAATGAAGTTGAGGATGCCTAGCCCTAGTATTTTCCTGCAGAAAGAGGAAACATTTACACAGTCAGTCATCTAAACTACAATATTGATTTGAAATGAGACAAAAGTCATCATTATGACTTATAAGTTTCACAGCGACCCGCTAGGGCTAGGCATACTTGTTAGCAGCTTCAGTGAGAGAGGCAACCTCGCTGAGGTTATGGGGAGACGATCTTAGTCGATTTGACCATAAAATAGGCGGAGCTTGTTGAGCGTTGTTTGGAGCTTTTGGAAATTGAACGTTGGTCTGTTTTGCTAGTGTCATAGGAGCTGAAGAGGTTGGAGCGAGGGAGTCACTGAGAGTATCAATTAGGACAAGAGAGTTGTCATCCCAGCCGATTGATGAAGGGAACAGCCGATGAGGCTCAATTTCAGAGAGGCGGAGCACAGCGAGCAGATCTGATTGAAGGTCGGAAGGCTCGAACATGGCCATGGAGAAAGGAATGGGAGGGAGAAATAAGAGAATGGAAGAGTAGGGAGCAAGAAGAGATGTGCTCGTCGCCAGCGAGAGGCCGGAACAACGGTGGAGAAGATGGCAAAAAACTAAATCATAAAAAATCCCCTTTTCTACTGTAATTCTCAGATCGTCATGTTTAGGGAAGGAGAGTGAAAAATTGTTAGCCACTTCTAATTTTTTGCTAAGTGTTTTAACCGGGAAAGTAAATGTTTTTTTCCGCCTAAACTAACGATAGAGTTTTAAATGTTACATGTGCTGTCTAAGATAAAGCATTATTAATCTTACAATCCAAGAAGAAAAAGATAGCAATTGTATTTTTGAAAACAACGTCTTAAACTATGGGTTATGTCAAAGATAGCATTCACATACAAAATGCTATCTTTACTCAATTTTCTTGTAGTGCCTTATATTTCTTCAACTTCTTTAATACATCAGACTTCCAACAATCGGTTTGGCATGAAGTCACATATGACGTTTCGCTTTCAGTTTGCTAACAATTCAAAACACACATTCATATTTTATAATTCATACTACTCAATATCAATAAATGAATGAGTTATCAAAGCAAGCAGTGCATCTCAATCAATCACATAGTGAGTTAAAACCCAACTTAGTTGGAATCGAACCCTTGCGGGTATGAAGGTTTAGGTTATTTTATATTAAGGAACTTAACCTATTTACCATCCTCCTGAAACTTGGAAGCTCGGCCGTTTACTCCTTAACAGGCGTTACTAAAGTATATATGGGCTAGCTTTGTTGTCTAGATACGCTTTGCTAGATGTCAAGCTTAATGACAATTGTAGAACTGAGATGATTCATTCTGAGTTGTATTACATCGTCCACCATGGCTTCTTCTTCGACCATGTCCTTCATTTACCATTGTATATTTGGTTATCCTTCCTTCTTTAACATTCCCAGCTTGTTCCACAAGTTCATACGGACTGTTGAACTTCACCATTTGTAAACAGCTTTGCTAATCTGTTGCAGATCTCTGATAAACTTTATGATTGCATCACCTTCGCTTCTTGGCCCAGAAGTGGTTTACCATCCAACTCAAGTAACTTCAGTATCATACTCTTATTCGTTCCACTCACCTTGGATCATCTCCAAAACTACAGTCATGACTTTGATGGAAAACAGCTATGCTAAAACTCCTTCTTCAACTCTTCTCATCTTATTTGTCTTCCTCCGTAATTCTTCTCCAAATTATTTAACTATTATCTACTTTGAATGGACTGGTACCTCCAAAATGTTTCAGGGCTCCTAAATTTTTTCATCACCATGACTAGTTTGGACGCAGTCATGAGAAGACACTGATTGTTGATTTGATTGATCTTCTACTGCTACTGCCACCGATTAGTTTGATCAGTTGACCAAACAAATGAGTAATAAGTAGATATGTACTTCCCATGATTCCTTGTCCATTTTCGATAACTTTCTTTAGATGTAATGTGCCTCTTATGCTTTAACACTTAGAGTTCATATCACTTAGGCTTGCTCCAATTGTAGCACATCCTTTTCCTTGTGGTACACATCTTGAGATCTCAGAACCAGCGTCTTAATATACTCTTGACTCATCACTCATCCTTACATGATAAAGGCTTAGTCCGGTAAACTTATTTTCAAGTCAATACGTCGGGTAAAACACAATACCATGATCGTTGGCCGTTTCCATGTCCAAGTACCAAACTCGATTCTAAAATTCAGCCTGTCCATTACCTGGAGAAACCTCCTATGACTCTTCACAACCAAACATCTCATCACATACTCCACTAACAACAAGGGTAAGTCCTGACCACAACTAACATAATAAATGAGCATGCTGGCTTCCTAAACTTCCTTTTGTGACACCTTTTACTAGATAAAAAATTTGAAAACAGGATCCCAAAGGAACATGGAGAACCATGCTCTGATACCACCTTATGTTGTAATACCCCGATCCGGATTAAGTCAAAGTCAACTAGTTTTCCGTGAACCAATCAAATAAGAACATGCACAACTGAACTAAAAAAATTTAACAAGATAAAATATGCTACAACCTGTTGGGGATAGATTACATCTACCCAAATAGGCCCATTTAAGTGTGAACTCGGCCCATCATCATAACGAAGTCAGCCCATGAGGCCTTATCAAACCGACTTCGACAGAGGAAAGGTGTATAAATAGAAGGAGATTGGAAGAAAACGAGAACGGACAGACTTGAAGGACAAGCTAGAATTAGGGTTCTTACTACTCATTCTTCTTGACATTAAATCGATCTTTCATCAATAAAATTCTTCAATTCGTTTTCTTAATCGTCTCTTCGAGAAATCCACAATCGAAATCGATATCCAACTTAGGGTTATCGATTTCGGATTCAACAATTGGTGCCGTCTGTGGGGATTCTTCGAAGAACAACGATCAAGAACATCGATCAGAACGATGACAGGATCGCCAACAAACCAAGTAGGTCAACAGCCCGTCGGCCTGAACGCCGTCTTGGCGTCTCTCGCCGCCGTCGTTCAAAGACTCGATCAACAATATGTCGCTAATAAGGCGACTCAAGAATGTCTCGAGACAATCGCTGCTGCTTGTCTACCACCAGCACAAGCAGACGATCAAGATCCGGATACCGCCCGGAGACGTTTGTTCCAGACGACGATTCGAAATCAGGCAGCCGATCAAGCGACCAACGAAGAACTTCTGCGTCTTCAATGAACGATTAAAGACATGTCGTCAAAAATCCATCAAGCCACGAGTTTCCCCCCTGAAATCGATCGAGTCCTGGAAGCAACTCAAAAAACTCCTTTCACCAAGAAGATAACCGACGTCCGAGTACGACATCAGGACAAACTCCGAGTACCTTCTTTCCGCGGAGATTCTGACCCCAGCGACCATATGACCAGTTTTAATATTGCTATGGGACGGGCCTATTTCTCCATGGAAGAACGAGATGCCAGCTATTGCCAACTCTTTGTTGAAAGTCTGGCAGGACCCGCTCTTACCTGGTTTTCCCGTTTAACTGCGGATTCAATCAGCACCTTTAAGGAACTTTCTACCGAGTTCCTCAAACATTACTCCATGTATATTCATCAAGGGGCATCAGCAACCGACTTATGGAAGATCTCTCAAGGACAGAAGGAATCCCTTCACGACTTCATGGAACGATTCAAGAACCTCGTCTCCAAAGTCGATGTCCCAGATAAAACGGCAGTGGAGGCTTTACGCAATGCGTTATGGATTAGGTCGTATTTCCGATCTGATCTCTATACGAATAGTACAATTTCCCTAGAAGACGCACTCCACCGAGCAAATTGCTTCATTCGGATGGAGGAGGATAACGATGCCTATACCGCAAAACAGAATGCATTGAAGGCTCAGTTGACGCCAAAAGCAACGACGACTTACCAAGAACCTCGTCAGCATCAGCCTAACGAAAAGAAAGGAAAAGTCTTCTCGGCAACCGAGGAACCTGATGCATCTCCTCCACATCGAAAACCGATCGACCATGGAATGTATGAGACATAACCCTTGATGGGAAGCCCTTAACATACGACGAGACTAAGTTCTGCACTTACCATAAGGCTAAAGGCCACGATACTAAAGAGTGCAAGAAACTCGCAGAAGCCCTATTCTCAGCATTCAAAAACGGTGCCGTTACTCCCGATCCACCAAAGTCGAAACAAAAGCGAAAGAAGGAGAGCTGGACAAAGAACCGACAAGCTGGTGTCAAAAAACAGGAATCCAACCAAGCGGTCCACCCCGATGATTAGGATGCGGCCGCTCCACCCCGACATCGCGACGATACCGATACAGAGGACGAAAGACCGCAAGTAGCTCGGCGGATCAACGTTATTTCCGAAACCCCCTTATCTTCCCATGCTATGGAAGACAAGGATTGCTCCGACCTCCGAGATCATCTCCAGCACAGGCGCCCTACGATCGACCTGCGAGATATCCTTCTTCGAAGAAAGAAATTGAGGCCTCCTGAGAACGAAGACAACCAAGATCTACGAGATCATCTTCAACGCAAGCGTTCTATGACCGAGTTGCGAAAGTTCCCCCCACAGGATCAAAAATCAGAATCATCCAAAGGCAACAATAGGTACGACCTCCGCGATCACTTGGTACATGTACGTTCCACACGCGAACTGCGAGATCCTCACTCACAAATCAAGAAACCAGTGATTCCGGGACTAAGGCGGGTGTCACAACTCTTGACCTACGAACGACACTCTCTGACAAGCGTCCCAGTGTCTTTCGCCGAATTAACGTAATTCGTGGCGGATCGCCCCTGTGCAACGATTCGGTGAAATCAATAAAAGAATACCAACGCAGAGCCACAACTGCCCGGCGATGGCCGACAAAGCATGAAGGAGAAACTTCTGTAACCTTTTCAGAAGGAGATCTCGTCGATATAGATCAGCCACACAACGACCCACTGCTAGTCGAGTTGCAAATCGGTACATGCGAGGTCACACATATACTCATCGACACTGGAAGTTCGGTCGATCTAATATTTCGACAGACCTTGGAAAAAATGATGGTAGATCTGAACAATATCAAGCCATCATCGAGAGCCCTTACCGGTTTCAACGGTTCATCGACCTCCTTATTGGGAACCATCTGCCTTAACGTCTTTGTCGGGGGGGGGGGGGGGGTAAATAAACTCGTCAAATTCTCCGTCATCGACACCAAAACGAAGTATAACGCAATCCTAGGCACCCCATGGCTTCACATGATGAAAGCAATCCCGTCAACATACCACCAATGCATCAAATTTCCCACCAAGGAAGGTACCGTCTTCACATTAAAAGGGAATCAACGCCTCGCACGAAGCATGTTGATCTCCGATCTCAAAAGCCAACATGTCTCTTTTATCGACGAGCCAGATAAAAAGTCGTCTCCACAAAAAGAGGAGACAGTCCAAGTCGGTATCGATCCTGATTATCCCGAGAGAACCGTGGGAATTGGCTCTGACCTAAGCGACGCCCTATCCACCGAATTGACCACCTTCCTCCGGGCAAACAAATCAACGTTTGCCTGGACGACAGCCGACATGCCTGATATTGACCCGGCTGTTACGTCACATCGACTCAACGTCGACCCAACATACAAACCCATCAAGCAGAAGCATCGAAAGCTCGGTCCTGAAAGAGCTAAAGCCGTCAACGACGAAGTCGATAGACTTTTAGGGGCGGGGTCCATTGCCGAGGTTAAATACCCAGATTGGCTCGCGAACCCGGTCGTCGTCAAAAAGAAGAATGGGAAATGGAGGGTGTGCATCGATTTCACCGATCTCAACAAGGCATGCCCTAAGGACAGTTTCCCTTTACCCCATATCGATCAGATGGTGGAATCTACGGTCGGAAACGAGCTCCTTTCGTTCATGGATGCCTTCTCAGGCTACAATCAGATTATGATGCACCCGGACGATCGCGAGAAGACATCATTCATCATGGACCGCGGCACATACTGCTACCGAGTTATGCCATTTGGACTCAAGAACGCAGGAGCTACTTATCAACGACTCGTTAATAAAATGTTTGCCGACAAGTTAGGAGTCACCATGGAAGTCTACATTGACGACATGCTGGTCAAATCACTCGTCGCCAAAGACCACGTTCGACACCTATCTGAATGCTTCGATACCTTAAACAAGTACGGGATGAAGCTGAACCCGGAAAAATGCACCTTTGGAGTTACTTCGGGAGAATTTCTCGGTTATATCGTCACAAAACGAGGAATCGAAGCAAATCCGAAACAAATCTCCGCAGTTTTGGACTTACCTAATCCCAAAACGTCGCAGGAAATTCAGCGTCTAACCGGACGAGTGGCAGCGCTTAATCGTTTCATCTCGCGTTCCACCGATAAGTGTCTCCCTTTCTACGAGTTGCTGCGAGGGAATAAAAAGTTCCTTTGGGATGAAGTATGCGAACAAGCCTTCTCGGCATTAAAACAGTACTTAACGACTCCTCCGGTATTGACAAAACCAGACGCAGGCGATGCTTTATATTTCTACATCGCAGTCTCCTCTTCAGCAGTAAGCAGCATTCTAATAAAGGAAGAGCGAGAAGAACAACATCCCATCTTCTACACCAGTAAACGTCTTACCAACGCAGAGACGATATATCCCACCCTGGAAAAAATGGCTCTCGCCGTAGTAACATCGGCACGAAAACTGTGACCTTACTTCCAATCCCATTCCATCGTCGTTCTCACCGACCTGCAACTGCGAACCATACTCCAGAATGCTAACCAATCAGGGAGACTTTCCAAGTGGGCCATCGAACTCAGCGAATATGATATCTTGTATAAAAGCAGGCCTGCGATAAAGGCTCAAGTTTTGGCCGACTTCATCATCGAAATCTCCCCCGATCAAGCGGCTGATCTCGACATTCCAGTAAAAAAATGGATCTTGCATGTCGACGGAGCGTCGTCCAACAAAGGATCGGGAATAGGCGTTCATCTCCAATCATCCACCGGAGAACTCATCGAACAATCATTCCGACTCGGGTTTGCGGCATCAAACAATAAAGCCGAATACGAAGCGTTAATCGCAGGTCTTCGTTTAGCCAAAGTAGTAGGAGCCAAACGAGTACAAGCCTTCTGCGATTCTCAGCTCGTCACCAGTCAGATCAGCGGTGACTATGAAGCCAAAACGAGAGGATGGATACGTATCTCGGCGTCGTCAAAAAGTTGACATCCGAGTTTGATCATTTTGAACTCGTCAAGGTTCCCAGAAAAGACAATTGCTTTGCCGACGCGTTAGCAGCACTAGGAAGCAATCAGAGGGATCAGGTCAAACGGACAATCCCCGTTCATATAGTCGAAAAACCGAGTATTTCGTTATCACTTGGTAAAGACGTCCACGCCATCTCCTCCACTATCACCGAGGCCGTAGAGTCGACTACTCAAGATACTGATTGGCGAACCCCCTTTCTCGATTATCTGGATAAGGGGATACCACCTAAGGATAAGTGGGAATCCCGTCGACTTAAAGCGAAAAGCTCCAACTACGTCTCTATCGACGGTAAGTTACACTGGTGGACCGCAAACAAGGTTCTTCTTACCTGTGTCGGGAAGGAAGAAGCAGAACTCGTTATGATCGAAACCCATGAAGGAGAAGGCGGTAACCACAATGGAGGCAGGGCCCTCGCGCTTAAACTTAAAACTCAGGGGTATTATTGGCCCACCATGGTCGCAGACTGCGAAGAATACCCGTCACGTTGCGAAAAGTGCCAGCGACACGCACCTAACATCCACTCACCAACTGAGTTGCTGAAAACCTCCGTCTCCCCATACCCGTTCATGAGATGGGCAATGGACATAGTCGGCCCTCTACCGAGTTCTAAACAAAGGCGTTTCTTACTCGTTTTGACCGATTATTTCACAAAGTGGGTTGAAGCAAAGGCCTACGTCCAAATCACCGAGAACGAGGTTCAAAGTTTCGTTTGGAAGTACATCATCTGCCGTCACGGACTTCCTTATGAAATAGTAACCGACAATAGATCTCAGTTCACATCGAATAAATTCCGGGAATTTTGTGATAAATGGAGAATACGACTAAGTTTTTCTACCCCGCGATACCCTCAAGGAAACGGTCAGGCTGAAGCAACCAATAAAACTATCATCGACGGGATCAAGAAACGATTAGATCTCAAGAAGGGACACTGGGCCGACGAGTTGGACGGAGTACTGTGGTCCCACCAAACCACACCTCGGAGCGCAACAACAAAGACGCCGTTCTCACTCGCCTATGGAGTCGAGGCAATGGCTCCTGCCGAAGTCAACGTTACTAGCCTCGGGAGGTTAAAGATGCCCCAGAACGAGAACTTGAATCACGAAATGATGATCAATGCCCTGGATCAACTCGAAGAAAGACGAGATCAGGCTTTACTGCGGATTCAGAATTATCAACATCTCGCCGAGTCCTATTATAACAAGAAGGTGAGGTCTCGACCATTGCAACTCGGCGATCTCGTCCTTCGAAAAGTCTTCAAGAATACCAAGGAATGGAGAGCAGGTAAACTCGGCGCAAACTGGGAAGGTCCGTATAAGATAATACATGTGGTCAAACCGGGAGTTTACTGACTTGAAACATCCTCTGGAGATCAGATCCCACGATCTTGGAACTCGATCAACCTGAAGCGCTACCTCGGCGCTTAGATGATAAAGAGGAACTACGGGTGACTTGATCCCGTTTTGGGTACGTAGGCAGCTCGTAACCGAGTTCAGTCACAAAAACAAAAAAAAAGATGTAAAAAAAAAAGGAACTACGGGTGACTTGATCCCGTTTTGGGTACGTAGGCAGCTCGTAACCGAGTTCAGTCACAAAAATAAAATATATATATATATATATATATATATATATATATAATATCTATATGTATGCACTTAACGTGTTCAAACTCGTAAACAATAAAACCACTTCAGCTCAAAACGAGGCTGAAAGTCGGTACTAAACCACAGTAGGCAAACATGTCGAATGGATTTAGTTAAACCACGTCGAATGATGAACGCGACATCACAGTAGGCTATAAAGGAAAAAACCTGTTGAACTTAAAAGAAAGGTTCGACAAGTGCTCTTTCCTATTTTGTACGATCAAACAATGTCGGCATATTTGACAAAATAAAGTCCTATTTGTTGTTCTACAAATAAACGACTTAACAGTATTAGCATACATCTGTTAACGTCTAAAAAAAAAAATTAGACAACAAGCGAAGTCGGTTGATTAAAAATGAAAGCAATATCTACATAAACGATATTTCATTAAAAGTTGACATAATTCAAAAGGCCAAACTCGGCCAAAGTTATTACAACAAAAGAGATTGCAAGCTAAGAATGAAGATCTTGGATATCTTCGGGAGAGAAGACTGCCATATTAGAGCCGTGTTCATCGAGGTCGACGGGAAGAAGATCAATCTCGGAGGCATCCACAATCTCCATACTCTAAAGCTCCTCCAGAAAGTGGGCTTCGTCGGTTCTCGCCTTTTCAAGAACCTCTTCCATCGACAGGCCTTGCGATTGAATCTTCTCTAGGCCCTCTCGAGTCCCCTTAGCCTGCGAATAAAGGGCGAGCTTCGCCTGGATCTCATTCTGTTCTCCCAGGAATTGGCCCACCTTCTCGTATGTCGGCATAACCTTCTGCCTCAGTATGGACTCAACTCGAAGCCTTTCCTTCTTGACCTCGTGCTCCCGCGACTCTCTCAGCCTCCTGGTTGTCATCTCAAAATTGAGCAGGAGTTCTGATTTTTCCTTCTCTAGGTCAGAGCACCGAGAATCAAGGAGTTCCTTCTCAGCCTTCAGTGCCGCTAGCTCTGCGGATAGGAGCTCGTTGTTAGATTTTTCGAGATCAGCTTTCTCCAAAGCCTCATTCTTCTCGGTCGTCAGCCCCTTGACCTTATACGCCAACTCGGCGATTTCCTTTCTCTTCTTCTTCAAAGACTTAGTCTTCGCCTCCAGCGATGTCTCCTGAGCTCTGAGCTTCATCTCGTAATCTCTCACCATGAGATTAGCATTCCCGAAAAACTGACAAAGCAAAAGAGAGTCGACGATGTTAAATGCAGACCGAGAAAGGTCGGTTATATATATAACCAACGAAAAAAAGCAAACTTACGATGGCACCAGATCTAGCCATCTCCCGATAGCGGCTATCTTGGTGAAGCTGGTCCAGTTCGGGCATCCCGCGTTTCTTAAGTTTGATTTGGCGAAACATGCGGGCTGGGGCTTCATGGTCTTCGATGAAAGGGACATCTATGGACCGATAATTGAAGTTGATAGCATGAGGATACTCAACTTCTTCTCCTCCGAGGGTCGCTGAAGGAGGATTTTGGCTTTGATCCCCTTGCAGACCTTCAGCAGAGGGGGCCGACGGTGCTGGATGTTCTTCAATCGGCATCACGATAGGCACCGGGGGTTCTGTCTCGTTGACAGGAACGATCGAAGGTTCCCCAACGAGAGGAGTCTCTCTCTCCCTTTCTCCCAAATCGAGATGGCCTTCAGGTCCTACGGGTGAGGACCGGTTTGATCTCACGCGTTGGGAAGCATCTCGCACACTCGAATTCCGCTTTTGTTTGGCGGGTCTGCTAACATCAGAAGACCCTCTTCCATGCTCCGGTGTTCCAATCGAATCAGCATAGGAAGGAAGAGTCGAAAGATTGAGTTTTCCCATCCTGCGACTTTGGTTATGTGATTGGATCTCGGTTTAGTCGTCGGCTGTTAGTTCAAATAAAAGACAAGCATCAGAATCTAAACACTGGGATCTTGCATGTCGGCAATGACAGTTTAGTATTACCTTTACTAATTCGTTTCAAAGCAGCTTGGATACGAGCTTCACTGATATCCGGCCAATGCTGGTGACTCAAAGTTCTGATAGCTTCGACTTCTTCAAGAAAGGATTCAGTACCTCCTTGAGACCACTTCGACAGACGATCTGCAACAAAGAAGAAACAGATGAAGAAAGATCAGTAGAAGTGCAATAATAAAGAAGAACGAGGTCGTACCAATGTTAGCATTGAAATATCCGTTTAGAACTATCGAAGGGTCTTCGAAGGAGGCCTTGTTGATCTTGACGTAGAAGTACCGATGATTCCAAAAGTTGACTTTAGACGGCTTTCCGGTAATCACATTGTATTTGGGGACCATCTTCCCGTAAAAGAATCCCGTCCTACCAGTAATACTTGGCGTTGTAAGCTCTTCAAAGAGCCGAACCGACATCGTTATCCCTAACTCGGCAGCTAAAACTGTTAGGGTAACCATGATTCTGATCCCGTTCGCAGTGTATTGCCCAAGAGCGATCTTCCGCCGGTGACAGTACGTTGTTAGGAACTCGGGTAACGGCTACCAGAGCGAACAGTTTGTGAACCACGACTCGTATACCGTAGCATACCCCGCTGGAGGAGTCCATGGTCGTTGATGTTCGTCTGGGATAAGAAAAGAGAACCCGGCAGGGGGGTTCGTTTGGAAGATGAGTCTCCGCACGCTCTTGAATGAAGACCTGGTTGGAAGATGATTTACCCAGTTTTGGTTCTTCTTGACGCTAAGTGTTCGCTCTTGCTCTGGATCTATTTCTTCATCGAACTCGAAGTCGGTTCATGTCCACCGCATAGGAAAGAAGTCGGCCAGAGCAAAGTTAATCTTCTCGGCTGAACTTTTATCCTTACTCGACGAGTCGATATCCGCACAAGGGGTCGTCGGCCGATCTGAGGCCGGTTCAGCGTCCTACTCCGCGTTATCTATAGGAACATGACCAGTTGTTTCTCGATCTTCTAGTTCTATGCTATACCTAACGAGATCACGTTCGGTATTATCGAGCAAGGCCAGATCGGTGGTAGTTGGCCTCATATCGTCCATTCCTCCGAGCATTACAGTCCTTGGTCTACGTATCAACAGCGAACCAGAGCTTTCCGAATCGGAACCGGTGGCAACCGCTTTTCCTTTTAAAGAACACCGGCGAAGAGGGGATGACATTTTGACCGGAAAAACGAAATGTAGAGAGAGAAAGAAGAGAGAAGGTATAGAGAAATACCTTTCAAAGGAATGAGCAGCAGAAGAATAAGCGAAAGTGGCGATGAGCGAGACTTTTATAAGCATCTCGGCGCGGAAGACGAGCGGTTGTCATTATTAGGTCTAGAACCCTATTAATGATGACACGTGTCCCACTACTTCCGAATCTCAAAAGTATTAATCATTACTTTGTGGCGCGAAGTGGGAGGCATATGGACAGAGTCCAATAAAAGCAAGAAGTGAACAAAGACCGGGATCGAGTTCGATTCTTCAAGCAGGAAGACATCGGAAACAATCCAGCTACTACAAATGTGCCGAGAATATGGACCGAGATCATCTTTAAATTCACCCAGTTAACGAACTTCATCAAGTAACCAACTCGATGAACTGGGGGGGGGACTTATTGTTGGGGATAGATTACATCTACCCACATAGGCCCATTTAAGTGTGAACTCGGCCCATCATCATAACGAAGTCGGCCCATGAGGCCTTATCAAACCGACTTCGACAGAGGAAAGGTGTATAAATAGAAGGAGATTGGAAGAAAACGAGAACGGACAGACTTGAAGGACAAGCTAGAATTAGAGTTCTTACTACTCATTCTTTGTTCAAACCTTGTTCTTCGTGACATTAAATCGATCTTTCATCAATAAAATTCTTCAATTCGCTTTCTTAATCGTCTCTTCGAGAAATCCACAATCGAAATCGATATCCAACCTAGGGTTACCGATTTCGGATTCAACACAACCCGTGCCCAAAACATTCGACCCAAGGTTCCTAGATCAAATCTGAAATCCCAAGGTTAAATGTCCAAGAAGAGGTTTCCTAGTGGTTCCAAGTTAAGGCTTTGCAACCAAGTTTGAAACCATCAGCTGGTTCGTCCAAACAAGGCTTAATATCATATGGAAACACAAACATTTTCACAAACCTTTATTATTCATGTAATACTTTCAAATACATCCAAACGATTTATATAAATCCGGCCAGTAATTGCAAAACATACATATTACAATACATACTGATATAGCCTATTTATTACCAGCTTTAGGCCATGTTATAGGCTCAATTTAGGGTATATTATATGTATCTAGACTATGTGTTGGAGTATTTCCAGGTTCAAATACTCATTGGAAGCAATTAGAGCTTTTGGGTTATTTTGGAGCATTTAGGATGCTCAAACAGAAACTCAAAGTCGGATCCAATTTGTGCGTAAAGCATCGATCGACGTCACACCTTGTGCGTCGATTGACGGCCAAGTCGGCTGCAAGATTATTGAAGACTTGAGAAATTATAAGTTTTACCCAAAAGTCTTATCATTTGCAAAACAAGTCCCTAGCCGAAATTTAGACTATTTATTAGAGTTTTCTATCTTAGTTTTAACCTAAGCCTAGAAGAAGAAAGAAAGAGTTGTATTCTAAGTGACACAAAAGTTTTAGAGTTGAGGGTTGGAACACCTTGCCACATCTATTGGAGAGAGAGATCTGACCATTATTACAGAGAAGATCTTGAACTCCTTATCTTTTTACTCAGTTTATTCTAAGCAATTAATAGAAAGCATGTAATGTTTCTTTCGACTATCACATTTTCATGTAGTTAAAACTTCTTCTCCTTCTAGCGTCAAGTTGTTAAGGGTAATTTTGGTACAAGTGATTCGTGCTCAGCTCTACAGAATGATAAAAAGAAATAGACATCTTGTCATATTGCTTTCCACTACTCTAGTTGTTGATAAAATATAAGATCTTGCTGTTAGTATACAGCCACATGAGTATGGGTCAGTATCCATCATTAGTTGTCTTGATAGCAGCAGGAGAGGTAGATTGTATTGGCTTATGGCTACCTTCCTCCTTGTGATGAACGCATAGGTCTCCTATCCTAGTTGATGGTTCTTGCTACCAAGAGTGTCATTATGGTATTGAGGTGTGTCACCATAGAAGGTGTTTGAATTTATAGTTGCATCTCTCAGTGAGGATCGCATGCCTACATGAGCGCTTTGTTGGCATGCGGTCTTGTATTTGGTTGGAGACATCTGGTCTAGAGAGCGCATGACCAGACCAGATGGTACATGTGTATATATGCTTCACGACGATGGGGTTATCCTGATTTTGAGCAGGAGGCCGTGGCATAAGCTAGTTAGTAGACTTGTGGGCGTGCTATGATGAGTAGAAACCTTGGTATGATTGATAGTAATCATGAATATCAACCTATCCATGTCAATGAATGAATTTCCTTTCTTGCATTTGCGGTTGTCGAATAAATGTAATGAATTGACCCTTTTTATTAAGGTTAAAAGCTTTATATTTATAATAGAAGTTATACATGTATCTTAAGATTAAAAAAACATTCAGTTTTATTTTTATATAAGATAAATTTTCTTTTTCTCTTAAAAATAATTTTATATATTAAAATATTTCATTTTTTTTAGATTTAAGAAGATTCGATCATATTCAGAAATATTTCATTCCCTCCGTTCCTCAAATATTGTAGTTATGTAGTTCTTACACACTTTAAAAATAAAGTAAAATGTCAAAAATAACCCTACTTTAATACATTTTTTAAAAAAAAATTATATGTAAAATTTTCTTTAATTAATATGTGTAAAATAGAGAATTAGACTATAAAATTATATTAGAAACATAAAACTACAATCTTTGTAAAAGAAAATAAAAAATTCAAAACAACAATTTTTGTGGAATGGAAAGAGTAATATTTAACTTAATTTGAAAATTTTCATTTTACAATTATAGACAAGAGGAATCACCTGAGCCAAAAGCCGGAATCTAGAAGTAAACGATCAACATCTTACTCTATCGCGGAAGTTTTTTGTAACATCTCAAATCCTGGCTCAAAAATTTTGAAAAGAAATGGGTCTGTCTACGGCCCATTTGTCTAAAAAGTAGGGTTTCACCACCCCTTTTCCTAGAAAAGGAACTGCAGCCCCTTCAGTTTCTTCATCAGAAACTTGAAGCGAAGCTCTGCAGAGAAGTCCCGGGAGCTGAAAGCCCTAGCCGTCAAGTTCCCCCCCCCCTGCGCCGATCTCTCTCTCGTGTCTCTCTCTCCTCTCTCTCCTAGCCGAGCAGCCGCCGGTGGACGTGGTGGTGGTGTGGTGGTGGTGACCAGATTTCACCTCTTCTTCGTTCCCTTGTTCTAGATCACTAGATCCAGATCCAGATCCAAAACCAAATCTCTAAGGTGAGGTGATTCGATCCCAGATCTGTTCTATTGATCTCTGCATTCTTTATGTTGGAACTAGGGTTTGGTTAGACCATGTTTGTGAGTTAGGTTGATAGATCATAATGGGAGTTAGGATGATAGATGAATGGTTCATGATGCATAAGAACCTTCACACTGTTTAAAAGGACTTAATGAACTGCCTTGTTTGTTGTGATGAATGATATGAATGTTTATGTGATTGTGTGATTGGTTGATCTGATTCTATGTGATGATTGAGATGAGAAGCTAGGTTGTTAGAAAGAATTGCACGCCTAGGGTGATAGTGAGGGTTCCAATTGGTATGAGGTGCCAATTGGTATCCTTTAATGAATGGTATGGATGAATGATGGTTGTAAAGTGTATTGTGTGAGACACCGAGAACGGGTGGCGTCTAGTGGTCGAGTCTAATGTGAAATGAGAAATGAGAAATGAGAATGATAATGAGAATGAGAAATGAGAAATGAGAAATAAGAAATGAGAATGAGAAATGAGAATGAGAATGAGAATAAGAATATGAATGAGAAAGAGAAAGAGAAAGAGAAAGAGAAAGAGAAAGAGAAAGAGAATGAGAATGAGAATGAGAATGAGAATGAGAATGTGGATTATTATCGAGTCAATAAATTGTTTGTAGTCCTGTTTGAGACACCGATAACGGGTGGCGTCTAGAGATAGGACCCGCATGACAGTAGCCTAACAAGAGGTACCTGCAGGTGAGTTGCCGTGAGAGAGCGCCGGATGAGGCACTCACGGTAGAGTTGCCGTGGGAGATCGCCGGATGAGGCACCCACGGTAGAGTGCCACGAGAGATCGCCGGACGAGGCACTCGTGGTAGAGATGAGAAACCACAGGTAGATCGCCAGACGAGGCAACCATGGTAGTAGGGGCGCCTTAAGATCGAGTCATGCCGAGTCGTAGCATAATTATGGCTATTAGGACCGGGGTGGCAGACAGAGTCAGAGAGAGTGCCAACGAGCTGCAACTCGGATAGCCATTTAGGAAGCTGGGGGACAGTCCGAGGGCGTAAGATCTCCCAGGAAACGCCGCTACGTGGAGGGTCACCGTAGCGACCCCTTGTATGCGAGTCGTTTGTCGAGTCGGTCTAATCATTTGCTTAGAAATGACTGAGTTCATTGTATTGTTTAATCGCTAGGTTGATAGAAATGCATAAGAATGTGATGTCTTGAAATGTTAAGTTGATTTGATTGATTGTAGTGGCTAGCCAGTCTTCTTTCCCGCATTGAGTAGTGTAAAGTGTCATGCGGGGAGACTGGTCTAGAGTCACTTCACTGAGTATTCCCATACTCACTCCCTCCCTTTCCATTTTCATGTGCGCAGGACTGTAAGTAGAAGTATATGGATATGGATATGGATATGGGTTGGTATTTCAAAGGAAACAATGCGTCCGTCGACTCTTGAGACCAGTATGTGAACACGTTGGGTGTCTAAATTGAGTCGACGCGTGTCCATGACTCTCGCTCGATAACCCCGGTCGGGCGCCAGAGGAGCGGGATGTTACAATTGGTATCAGAGCGGGGGTTAAGATCCCTTAGTACTATCCTAAGGGGTCGGCATTGTCGGTTTTAAAAAACATGGGTTTTTCTTGAAAGATTTTTGAGAAAGTTTTATGAGTTTCAAAGTTACGAGATGATTTCAAAACCACCCACTATATCTATACTTCTATTATGGTTCTGATCGGATCGTTACTTACAGGATGTCTTCGTTTGATCACATGAGTGGAGGTTGCCGCGTATGCGCTACGGACCGAAAGGTACCCGTGAGTATGCCCGTAGAGCCGATTGCGATGGTGACGGTAATTTGGTGATACCCACGTACCCGGAGCCGGAAGAGAAGTATAGGGAATTCCCGTTCCAGTACCCGCGCGAGTCAACAATGGGATATAGGGTATTGATGCCTCATTTCCAGAGGAAGGCTGGGCAGAGACGCCTGATGCAAGGTCATGGGACGTTCCAGCTCTCGCCTGCGGCTGGCTTGGTGCAAGCAAAGAGAGGGTGTGGACCTCCGAGGAAGTTGCCGTCGGTGGGTGTGTTAAGCCGAGAACGGTCATCCGAAGGGGAGCCCCCAAGGAAGCGTGGTCTCCCGCATAAGGCACCTAGTGTGAGTGAGGAGCCTCCGAGAGTGATTATCGGACCGTGTCACTGTGAGGATGTGTTCCAGATGGAATAGGGAGATCAGTCGATCGCAGAGTACACTGAAGAGTTTCTGAGCAAGGCAAGGAAGTGCAAGCCGAAGGGGGCAGAAGCTTGGTTTAGGTGGTACAAGAAAGGGCTTCGTGGTGACGTTCAGGCTAGGCTGATTGGCGTCTTGGAACCTCTTGAATTTTCTCTGGTGATACGGATGGCTGGTCTGGCAATAGAAGCAGAAGAGAAGATTACTGCCCAGATTTTTGACATCTCTAGTTCGGAGGAAGAAGATCCATCGGAAGATCCGCAGCCTGAAGATGATGATCTTGAGCCTGCAGCTAGGGGTGTCCACGCGGTTGGTCTTAGATCCGAGACTGACCATGTTTCTCCACGTCTTAGTGGCTAGCTGAGACCTTAGGATCATTTATTAGGAGTAGGACACATATTTTTGATTTGATTATTTATTTATTGATTGCTGGTGTTGGTGTTTTTCGTATTCAGATATTTTATCTTATACTCGTTCATTTTTCGTATTCTTAGCTTTCTGTTTGAATAAAATAAATGATTTCGAATGAAACAAGTTGGGATTTGGAAGTAGACAGGAAAATCGGAATGTGAAAGGCAAGGAACTAAAATCCTTCCTGAAATGCCTAGAGCTAATTAAGTTTATCTTATAACTAAACAAATTTGATGTACCTAATAATATTGACGTCAAAAACAATAAACTAATACATCATTTCAATACAAAACTAATTTAAAAAAAATATTGTACTTTTTGTCTTTTACACAAAAATATTAGATGAAAACACTAAACTAATAATTATTATTTAAGAATAAACACTTTTTGTAGTTGCACTTGCAAGGTCTTTGTAGTTGACATGAATAATTATCTACAATCACTTTTAAGATTCATTATACACTTTTTGGATTGGGGATGGCTCTATCACGAAGGGTTATGGGTCATCATCATAAACTTGAGATACTGATCATATAATTCCCACAACAAGAGCCCCAAAACTGTATCTCTTGCAAGGCTCTTCAAAGCCATTTGAATCCAGCCGGTCGATGTAGTAGAACCACCATCAGAAGAATCTCCTCTTCCTACCAAATCCCTAAAGCGGAGATCACCAGAGTCCGATACCAACGCGTAGATCACACCATTCATGTGTCCTTTCCCGATCACACCCACCACCGTTTTACACCCATTCACCGCCTTACTCCTCTTCAACGACCAAGCAAGATACTGCCACAGACAAAAAGTGCAAGACATTTTAGCAGTCTCAATACTTACTTAACATCAGCATTCTGTTTCTCAGTTTGGTCCGGCTACGACATCATTCTTTGTTGGTTGATTTTGTCAGTATATGTTTCGATTGTTCAGTGTAAAAAACATTGTTAACGTTAGGTTTGGATGTAGTTCGGTATGAAAAATTTGGGTTGCCTCCGTTTTGGTGTTTAAACTTACAGTGTCTCTTTCGTGTATTAGTGGCTGTAAGAGAGATGGGTATGAGAAACTAAGCCGTTCATAAAGCTGCAAACTTCCATTGCCTTCATCGGTCTCTTGTTCCTGTTGCAATGCATATACAACCGCATATTACAGCTTAATCTTGTCGAACTTTTAAGGAATGTCAGGTCGAGGAAAGAGATCAGAACCTTGAAATCTGCTGCGGATATACTGGATGACGATGTGATTGCCCGAGTCACACCCATCACCAGATTAATCTTTTCTCCCCTGTTCAATGAGTTCCACGCCCTTTGAAGCTACAACGTTATCAGAGTTATGTCCCACATGTGTAACTAAAAGAAAAGATCCTTTTATTTTATTATAAGTATCCGAATAGCATTACTGTTATTTCGATAGGTCGATCTCCAAGAACAAGCTGCGCACCAACTTCCTCAGACGCTTTCCGAGCAGCACGAAACTGCAAGCAAAGTTTGATCAGGAACAGTCTCACAAAGTCCAAAACAGACAAACCCTTGGTGGGTTCTCAAAGAAGAGTACCTCATCACCGAAAGGGCGGTCAGCGACAGAAGATAACTTGGAAGAGAAAACGGCCAAGAGAAGTCGCAAAGCCAAAGCAGTTTGGCCTCCTATGATCAATCATCCAAAGAATCAATCATTCATCAAGATTGAAGTTGAAGAAACTTTTATTAGTTTACCTAAGTCTAAGCTCCGACCAATAGCACCAAGAAAGCCTGTTCCGGACAATGACAACACTCCAGACTTTAAGTTCTGGTCTTCTTCTCCGACACCAGAAGTGTACATAATCCCAGCTCTGCAATGTGTTACTGTCAGATACGACAAAATCTCAAACCTATGAGTGAACATAAAAGTAGACTTTCCTGCTACGGCAGAGCTCAACGGCGACATTATCTGGCTTCACCGCGCGTACCACGCGCTCTACATGGGCGGCAGACTCCGGCGAGATATGGGAAGTGCCAACGAGCCAAATTGACTCAGGCTCCACGAACTCCTTGCGCCAAGCTGGAGTTGGGCCGAAACTCTGCTTCTGGACGAGAATCAACGTCCCGTTATCGGCGAGGTCGAGCAGCTCCGGGAAAGATCTTGCGATTGCGGCGCGTGAGTCCGACGCGAGCTCGTTGCGGAAGTCGAAGTCTGGAGGAGGAGTCTGGACGGAGGCTTTTATGGGTTTGAAGAAAGGCTTTGAATCGAGAGGTTTGGAGGTGAAGAAGGGGAAGGTTAGTGGATTCGAAAGGAGTTTCATCGGATGATCAAGATTGAGATTTCTTGATTTCAATCGAGTTTGTGTGAAGCATATTGAAACTTTTGATTATTGGTCTAGATTTCATGTGGGTGGTTTTTGTGGTTTACAGAGAATGCACGTTAATGGCCACTCACTCATCTATGAATCACAAACATGGAGGAAGCGTTACACAATATTCAAAAACTCCAGTATTTAATCATTCCCATCATCATGTTTGTGGAGGGACGAGATTGGAATATTTAATCATTTCGTCAGGAATGACTAGGTTTGTACCCTCAAAGATTCAGGAGAACTAGGCTTTCGAGATCTTCATTACTTCAATATAGTGTTTTTTGCAAAATAATTATGGAAATTAATTTAATATCTGAGCTTTTTATTGACATGTGTTTTAAAAGGAATGTACTAGAATCACACATCTTCTTTGGAAGACCGACGAAGATACTCACCATTATATGGATGACGTAGGATCATAGCAGCAAAACCTCTACTCTTATCGGGTTTACGAAAAAACAAATTGTATGGGAAAGATACGAGGATTTAGAGTGAATCTTGGGTTCCAGATTTAGTGGCTCGACCACCTAAACATGTTGATCATATTGTTTCCAGACTACCATAACTTCTTGTTCAGTCCTTCATTAGGAATGATACCAAAGAGTGGAATATCCAGCTTTTTAAAGAATTCTTTCACCCGGATGATATTCTTTTGATACTTGGGCTAAAACCATCTCGCTCTCTTGCTCCAAATGGTTATGTTTGAAATCACACAAAATCAAGATTATATTCAGTTAAAACCGGTTATGACTTACTCTGATCTACCAAGTTGTGTCCTTCACAAGAAAGGGTTATAGAACCGAATATCATGAACCTTCAGAGCCATGTGTGGAAGTTAAATGATCCAAGTAAAATGAAGCATTTTTTGTGGCAGGCTATATCGGGTTGTGTGGCGACGGCATAAAGGCTCACTTATAGACACATGAGCACCGATAGGAGTTGTCCTACATGTGCTGATCCAGTGGAGTCGATTAATCATCTTCTTTTTGAATGTCCCCCAGCCCTTCAGGTTTGGGCTTTATCGGACTATGCGTCCCTTCCGGGTTACTTCCCGAGTACATCTATATACCAAAACATGAACTTTCTGTTTTGGAAACGAAAAGAGGTGGCTCCACTGAGACCACATTTTGATACCTTCCCGTGGATCTATTGGTACATTTGGAAGGCGAGGAATGACAAACTCTTTAATGGGAAAGTTGTATCCCCGATGAATACTCTCCAACATGCGTCTCTTGAGGCAGAATGTTGGAGAAAGGCTAACGAAAAGGAGGAAGCGAATGAGGATCATGAATATGTCCCTACTATAGAGGTTGAGATTGTGCCCCCTTGGATACCCCGAATCCCTACCTGTCAAATTGATGCGTCGTGGATCAATAATGACAGCGTAAGTGGCTTAGGGTGGAGTCTTAAGGATCATATGGGCTTTGAACATTTCAGATTACGAGCATGCAACAAGAGCCTCTCAGCTTTGCACGCTGAGATGGAAGGTTTACTTTGGGCAGCCTCATGCATGAGAGACAGGAGCATAACTTCAGTTCGGTTCGAGACAGACTGCTCAGACCTAGTGGACATGACTATGGACCCGATGCTATGGTCAACCTTTGCGACAGGGATCAAGATTTTCCAGGGATTACTGGAGGACTTCGAAGATGTGAGTTTGTCTCATATTCCTCGGAGTAGGAATGGTCGAGCGGACGCGCTAGCAAAAGAAGCCATGTGCAAAGGATATTTTTTCCCATATAGATCAGACCCGGATAGACGGAGAGGCTCTTCGGGGAATCGGCTCATCTGCCACCACTTGATCTAGTTTACACGGGTAGTCGACAAAAAAAAAAATCATTCCCATCATCATGTATGAATGATTCGAATCACAAACATGGATGAAGCATTAGTCAATATTCAAAAAAAAACGTATCAAATCAATTCCATTCATCATATTTTGGTACATGAATCAAAGTAAAGGAGAAATGAGGACACTATTGTTTAACCTCAAGGTATCAACTCGAAGATCTTAATAAGAAAACTCAACTTCTTATTATTAGCTTAAGAAAACTATCTCAAAAACTCAAGCTCTCACAATAATCTATCACAAAGCTCATATGTTATATCACAAGATGATATCTCCTTATATAGATCCTAAAACTTCCTAAACTCAACTTAACAAACTATTTCCTAATTATATCTTGATAACGATTAGTGTTGCTTTGTTTCCAAGCTATCTTCAAGCTTACTTCCAACAAACACGTGGAAGCTAGAAAGTGGAGGAACAAGGTTGTTAGAGTTAGAGTATGTTGGAGAGATACCAACGGCTCTAATCAAATAAGGACATTTGGACAACTGCTTTATTCATTCAGAAAATTGGTGTAACAAACTCTTATCATTTTCTTTTGTACTTTCCGAGAAAGTTTCATCAATTCATACATTTGAGATTGTTCTTGATATTCAATCTCTTTCTAGTGAATTCTCAAGTCCTTGTTTGTTCGGACATTGATTTATATATGAAATCTTCATATTAGTGGTATCAAAGCTCATCGATTCTCGGTTTTCATAGTGGTTGACGTTATCATGGCTTGTGAGACACGATCGCAGGCGTTGGCGAGGAAGGGGCGGTGGTTTATGACGAAGACGATGAAATCAAAGGACGATTTGCCACATTGAAGAAGGCGATAGCGATGCAAAGCAAGAAAACGAATCAGGGAATCCATGAGATGGTGGAAGCTTTCAAGCTCATGACATGATTCCTTGTTCATAATGGTGCATCGGCGAGTGATGACCAAGTTCTTAAGGAAATTCTCTCAGGATTTCAACAACTCATGACATTCAACACGATCGTCATCAACCTCATATGGATAATATCTACAATGGTATGACTCGTTTAGCCAAGATTGATTTTCCAAGATTTGGACGGAAAAAGATATTGGAATGATTGTATTTAGTAGAGAAATTATTTACCATCGACAATACGCCTGAGGAATCAAAGGTAGCTATTGCATCTATGCACTTTGATGGTTTAGCTCGTACTTGGCATCAGGCTCTGGTTCAGGAGGGTCACAGTGATGTGATTTTACATGATTGGAGGAATTACAGAGCATTACTCAAAGAAAGATTTGAAGAAGTGATGAATGATCCGATAACGGAACTGAAGGAGTTGAAGGAAACAAAAGGAATAGGAGAGTATCACGCAAAGTTTGAGCTGATATGGTCAAGATTAAGGATAGCGGAAGAGTACTTGGTAAGTGCTTACTTGACAGGCTTACGTATGGATACTCAAATGCATATCTGCATGTTTAACCCTCAATCTACAAGGCAATGTTTAGTGCTTGGTAGACTGTATGAGAGAGCTCATCCAAGAAAACCAATTTATTTTGGTTGGAGTGTTGCTAAAGGAGGTGGTATGAGTAACAATGGGAAGAGATTATTACCTACACTGAAGTTGAATGAGAGAGTGCAGGGTAGGAAGATAACCAAATCACGTGAGACTACGCAACAGTTGAGGAAATTGTTGACTAACGAAGAGATGAGCGAGAGGAGAGCAAAAGGTCTTTGTTACTACTGTGATGAGAAGTTCTCATCTCAGCATTACTTAACACATAAAAAGACTGAACTTTTTATGGTTGACCTGGATGAGGGTGAAGTACAAAAAGCTTCAGGTGATACAAATGAGCTTACTGAAGAAGTGGAGGAGTGTGACATTGTGCAGATTTTGTTGAATGCAGTTACTGGAGTTACATATTACACTACAACGAGAGTACGAGGTGTCCATGGCAAAAGAAACAGGTACATTCTCATTGATTCTGGACCTACACACAACTTTGTAGATAAGAAAATTATTAATCTGCTTGGGTGTAGACTAGAAGAGGCAAGGAAGGCAAGAGTAGCAGTAGCAGATGGGTCTATGATAGGAGTTTGTGCGAGGATTAACAACTTTAAATGGAATTTTCAAGGTAATCAGTTTCAGTCAAATATGATGGTGATTCCTTTGGGAGGTCATGATATGGTCTTGGGAGTTCAATGGTTATCGAAATTGGGTCCTATCACTTGGGATTTTGAGAAGCTGATCATGCAGTTTAAGTGGTTGCAGAAGAAATGTGTATTACATGGGTTGAAACCAGGGTCGGTGAGGGAAGTTAAGGCCAAAACGAATTGATGAGGTCAAAGATGCAGAGCTTCAACTGCATATGATATATGTGTATAAAGAGGAGAAGGATGGAATTCAGTTGAATGATATGGAGCAAACACAAGAAGAAAATGAAAGTGTTGCTCCTATAGAGAAGTTGATCACTGAGTTCACTGAGATTTTTGATTAGCCATCTGAGTTACGTCCTTTCAAAGATAATTACAATCATAAAATCAATCTTATGGATGGAGCTAACCGGTTAATCAAAGGCTTTATCGGTATGCTGTGCACTAGAAGAATGAAGTAGACAAGATGGTGAAGGAGTTATTAGAAGCAGGAACCGTACAACCGAGTTGCAGTCCTTATGCTTCTCCTGTAGTAATGGCGTCTATGCATGGACTCATGGACTACAAGAAACTCAACCAGATGACAATGAAAGATCGGTTCCTATTCCATTAATAGAAGATCTTATGGATGAGTTGGATGGGTCTGCAATTTACTCGAAGATAGACTTGAGAGTAGGGTATCATCATGTGAAAATGGATCCATTATACATTCAGAATACATCTTTTAGAACACACAGTGGTCATTATAAGTACTTGGTAATGCCATTTGGCTTAACCAATGCACCAGCCACGTTCCAAGGGCTGATGAATGATGTGTTTCGGCCATATCTGAGACAGTTTGTGCTTATATTCTTCGATGATATACTCATCTACAACATGGATATGGAACAACACCTGAGACATGAGAAGTAGTTGAAGTAATGAAGGCAAACAAGTTATTTGCAAAGAGAAGTAAGTGCGCCTTTGGTTCAAACAAAGTAGAGTATCTTGGTCATTTCATCGAAGCAGAAGGTGTGCCAACAAATCCTAGTAAGGTGAAAGTGATTGCATACTGGCCGAAACCTACTAATCTAAAGGCGTTGAGAGGGTTCTTGGGGCTTGCAGATTAACTGCATTAACAAAGAAGGATTCGTTTGTATGGAATGAAGAAGCACAATAATCTTTTGAGAGTTTGTGTGAAGCTCCAGTATTGGCTCTTCCTCACTTTAATAAGTCTTTCCTGGTGGAGACAGACGCTTGTGGTAATGGTATTGGTGCAGTGTTGATGCAGGAAGTCCACCCATTATCTTACATTAGTCGTCACTTGAAAGGGAAGCAACTGAATCTGTCAATATATGAAAAATAATTGTTAGTTGTGGTGTTTTGCGGTGTAGAAGGGGAGACATTACCTCCTAACAGCTCATTTCATTATAAAAACAGATCAGAGGAGCCTTAAGTATATGCTTGAGCAACAGTTGAATACACCAATTGTTGGAGTTTGATTATGAAATCCAATATAAGCGAGGGAAGGACAATGTGGCTGCAAATGCTTTCACTCGCGTGGAAGGCTCTGAGATTTTACATATGGTTATGTTAGTAATGAATTGTGATCTGATGAAGCGGATACAAGAATCTTACAAGACAGACATGGGCATCAAGCAGTTCATTGAAGAACTTACATTCAACAAGAACGAAAAGACGTATTACTCTTGGACTCAATAGGTACTACAGAGAAAGAGTAAGATTGTCATACCTGAAAATGTGGCTTTGAAGAATAAATTGTTGGGGTGGTTACACGATTCAGAACAGGGTGAACATTCTGGACGAGATGTAACATTGCAGAGAGTTAAAGGTCTTTTCTATTGGAAGGGTATGGCTAAGGACATTCAAACTTAACTAAGGAGTTGTTCAGTATGCCAGCAATGCAAGTATGATAATGCAGCTTCACCTGGTTGCTACAAACTGTACCCATTTCAGAAGCTATTTGGCAAGATATCAGTGGCTCAGGTCTTTCTTGATACGGGTTTCAAGCTTCATGGCTTCCCTAGTTCGATTGTGAGTGGCAGAGGCTCGGTTTTCTTGAGTGATTTCTGGGGAACTCTTCAAACTACAAGGATGCTCTTTGGATATGTCTACGGTATATCATCCTCAGAGCGATGGACAAACAGAGGTGGTCAACATGTGTCTGGAAAAGTATTTGAGATGTATGACAAGTGATAAACCACACTTATGGAGCAAGTGGTTACCGTTGGTGGAGTTTTGGTACAACACCAACTTTCATACGGCGACACAAACGACTCCCTATGAGATTGTCTATGGTCTATCTCCTCCGGTTCATTTGCCTTACTTGCCAGGACAATCAAAGGTCCAAGTAGTTGCAAAATGTTTACAGGACAGAGAAGACATGTTATTGATACTCAAACTTCACATGTTACTAGCTCAACACCGCATGAAACAAATAGCATATCAACACAGAAGCGAAAGTCATTTTCAGATTGGTGACTTAGTGTATGTTAAGCTTCAACCAACATGCAGCATTCAGTGGTTTTTCGTTCTACTCAGAAATTGGCTCCTATGTATTATGGCCTTACAAAGTCTTGGATACACAAGGCAAGGTGTCCTACAAGTTGGAGTTGCCTAGTTCTTCAAAATTTCATCCGGTTTTTCATGTTTCTCATCTCAAAAAGTTTATTGGTGATGTGACTTCATCAACTCATCTGCCATCAGTTCTTTATGAAACTACAGTAAATGAGCCTGAGTACGTGAAAGGGAGGAAGATGGTGCAGCGTCAAGGCAAAGTTGTAACAATGATTCTTGTGAAATGGACTAATGGAAACGATGAGGAGGCTACTTGGGAGTATCTATTTGATATGCAGCAGAGGTTTCCGGAGTTTACTTTCTAGAGAAACCTTGTGGGCAAGATTCTTTGGAGAGGGAGGATTTGGTACAGGAAACGGAGTAGAGGAGAAATGAGGACACATGGAAGCTACAGAGTGGAGGTAGAAGGTTGTTAGAGTCGTCGTTAGAGTCTACTGGAGAGTTACCAATGGCTCCAATCAAATAAGGACAGCTGGTAAGTGAAGAAACAGAGTGATGAGTATAAGAGCTCTGTTTCTCGAGTTGTTTTGATTCATTCAGAAAATTGGTGTAACAAATTCTTATCATTTTCTTTTGTACTTTCCGAGAAAGTTTCATCAATTTATACGTTTGAGATTGTTCTTGCTATTTAATCTCTTGCTAGTGAATTCTCAAGTGTTTGTTTGTTCGAACATTGATTTATATACGAAATCTCCGTATTATGTTTCAATGTTCCAGATTTTGATATATTGTTAAGTTAAAGATCAAGCTCCTTTGTTTCTTGTCATTAGGTTTGTTTCACAGTCTCACCTTCTAAACTCTTTTTTTTGTTTCACTTGATCAATGGGATTTTAAGGAAACAACATGACATATGCAGGATGAAGAGCATACATGAGAGTCTGGACACATCAGCATATGGTGAAAAATAAGGCGACTAGGTTTTGTTGTTACAGCATCACGTAATTGACACTGGCGGCTCTTCCCCCGACGTCTCCTCCAACAAAAACAAAAACACTGGCGGCTCTTCCCCCGACGGCTCTATTGCCCTTAGAGCATTAATATCGCTCGTATCTTAGCGAAACTTTTAACCAAAAAAATGATGTAGGGCCCACAAAATTATAAGAGACGGCTGCAAAATGGCTTAAACAAGAGACGTTTGTTATACTATTCGCGGGCCCCACTGACACGTGGCGACCCGCGATTGGTCTTTTTTCAAATTTTTTTTTTTTCAGATCAAAAAAAAAAATTAAAAAGATAGAAAATGGGCCCACCACCCCGTATCTAGCGGTATTAATGCTCTTATATCTAAAGGAATAATTTCCTATTGGTCTTCTTAAATATCTTATGCCCCATGGTTTTAATAAAACATGATATGATGAAAATGGCTTCAAATTATTTAAAGAAATTAAAAAATAAAATAAAAATTGAAAATATTGTTATATTCGGTTCAGGTCTATCTTGTCCAGTTCGGGTCTCTCATTCTGGTCGGGGTTTACATTAAAATAAAATAAAAAAAAAAAACTAAAAAAAATTGAACCTGCAGCTCCTCCTTTCTCCAAAAATAAAATAAAACTTAGCCATCAACAATGACCTAGAAACAAATAATATAGGTTAAAACATGTTTTGTACTCTTTTATAAATAAGGACAGTTTTGGAGCCAAACTGTAATTCTTGAAACTTCAACAAAACAGTCAAGAACATAGTCAGCAGGGCGTGGTTTGATGCCCAAATGGCGTGCTCGATGCTCTATTTTTAATACATGGCATTTTAGAGAAAAAAAAATAATCTAAATTTTATGACATTTTTAATTATATATATATAATTTATTAATGAGAAATAACTATAATAGCTCAATTTTTTTTTTTTTGTCACAAAAATAGCACACAAAGAAGAAAATGACCAAAATATTTCATTAAAGAAGTAAATATACACTTATATCCGTTGGGTTAACTAATCTAGACTTAGGGTTTAGAGTTAAGGGGTGAGGTTTTAGGGTTAAGATTTCAAATTTTAAAAAATAAAAATAAAAATAAAATATTAAATTTTTCAAAATAAAAAAAGACTATTTTGGTCATTTTTCTCCTGGGGTTATTTTCGTGACAAAAACTTAAAACAATGCTATTTAAAATAGTTGTTCATTATTAATAGTTAATGTTATATGGCCAATGATATTTTATATTTTATTTTATTAATGGTTAAATTATGATTAAGTAAATAATTAATAATGTTTTAATTAAAAATATAAAAAGTCAATGTTTTTTAATCTGTATGCACAGTCATGTATTAAAAAATGGAGTAGTTTATCTTTCATGCATCTCAATATTTATAGCTAATGTTGTTGCGACAATACATTTGTATGTCGAAAAATAAACACAAAGTTCATAAATGTTGTGTTAATACTATGATCTAATATTAACTAACTACTTATAAAGTTGACATGTAGATTTAAACTATTAGTCAATATCACATTTCATTTCTTGTTACGTTTCTTTTTCTTTTTGGAAAACAGATTCTATTGAATTGTAGAAAAGGAAAAAGATACATGTCCAATGGACCAGTGTTTTAGGCTATAGTCCATAGTTGTAAGTATTAGTTACCTACATACGTATTACGCTTGACAAAAATTATAACTGAAAAGATTTAATTAACTAGTGATTAAAAAAATCCTCATCTTCATTAAGAAATAATTACCAAGACCCTAAACTCTTTGTATGAATCTAGGACAATAAATAAGTGTTGGTGAACCATCAAAGCTTCCTGTCATAAAGATGAGCGAAAAGAGGTTCATGCTTCATCGTATTATATAAACTCTATCAAACCTACTCATTTTGTTCGCTCTGACCTAAAATATAAAGAACCAAAGACAATCTTTCACCATAATGAGTTTTCCAATATTAATATGGCTATTTCGCATAGTTCTCATCGTTACATTCATCTCCCATGTCTCGTGTTATCCAGATCAAGGTACAATATTTTATTTTTTTCTGTACGTATTTATCCATCATGCAGTGTGTGACCATATAATATTGTGAATTTTAGTATTAATTTAGTGTAATCTTCTTCTTTTTTCGTGAAGCTGGGAACTATAGTTTTATGAAAGATGCAACATTCGCACCAACGTTTGCTCGCTTCGATTACATCATCATCGGAGGAGGAACCTCCGGTTGCGCGTTATCCGCAACGCTTTCTCAAAACGCCACCGTTTTGATTCTAGAACGCGGCGGCTCGCCTTACGATAACCCTACGGCGACAGAAATCCAAAACTTCGCTACAACACTCTCAAACACATCGCCCAAATCGTGGTCGCAGCTCTTCGTCTCCGAGGACGGCGTTTACAACACACGTGCGCGCGTCCTAGGTGGCGGCTCGGTGCTAAACGCTGGATTCTACACGCGCGCGGGGGGTGACTACGTTAAGGAGGCTGAATGGAAGAGCGATGAAGTGGAAGCTGCTTATGAGTGGGTTGAGAAGAAAATAGCGTTTGAACCGCCGATTATGGGATGGCAAACGGCGTTAAAAGACGGGCTTTTGGAGGCTGGTGAGTTTCCGTATAATGGTTTCACGTACAATCATACCTACGGGACCAAGATTGGTGGTACGATTTTTGATAATGTCGGTCAGAGACATACCGCTGCGAATCTGTTGGAGTACGCAAATCCGGACACGGTTGCTGTCTATTTGCACGCTACTGTTCATAAGGTCCTCTTCACCACAAAAGGTATTTGATTGATCTAAACCTTTTATCTTCCTTTCTATTCCTTGGATTAGAAGGTATCAATTCTGTATTCAATTTGCTTTTTGATTTAGAAGCTACACCAGATCTGTTCCACAAAAAAAATATAAATTTTTGTTGTTTTCATGCATATTAGAAAAAACTGATAAATTTATATATTGTAGATACATTAGATTACTAAAAATTTGAACTAATAATAAATTAAAATTTTAATTAATTTTCTTACGATATAAGCTTACTATTATTAAAGAACAAAAAATTATAGAAAACACAAAAAATTGTTTATTGAAACAAGTTTTTTCCCAAAACATCTATTTTAATATATAGGACGGAGGAAGTATGGTTTTCGGTTTGGTTTTCGAATGGTATTATATAATATCTATATATTAATCTTTTAAGGTATATCAAGTTATCAACACAAACTCTTGATAATTTGATTTAAACATACTAAAATCGATTTCAATTTGGTTTTATTTTAACCTTACAGTTCAGTTTTGTTTTTATATTTATATATGTTGACCTCTATTTTGTATATGAAATATGTTTTGGACAGGAAGGCCAAGGCCAAAAGCATATGGAGTGATATTTCAAGACTCAAATGGAGTGTTACACAAGGCAGAGCTGGCCAAAAACGCAATGAACGAGGTGATTTTGTCAGCGGGTGCCATCGGGAGCCCGCAGCTGCTGATGCTGAGCGGTGTGGGTCCTATGGCTCATCTTGCGGCTCATGGGATTAATTCGTTGGTCTTAGATCATCCAATGGTCGGGCAAGGGATGGCAGATAATCCGATGAATGCAATCTTTATTCCTTCACCTACCCCCGTGGAGATTTCTCTAATACAAGCCGTTGGTATCACAAAGTTTGATAGTTACATTGAAGGAGCAAGTGGCGTCATCTTCTCTTATAGTTGGACTCGTAATTACTTCGATGGCGTTTTGAACTATCTTAACGAGGTATAATATAAAACACACAAATATCATTATAACTTTTTTGTTTACTAGCTAATGTCTTTTGTTCATTGTGTAAGATGCAAACAAGCCGTACCACTACATCCACGCCATTCTCCACTCAATCCATTACAGATTTTTTCAAATCTATTGATCCGTTATTCAATGCTACCACACAAGCAGGTGTAATCCTCCAGAAAGTGGCGGGGCCGGTTTCGAGAGGTCACTTGGAGCTTAGGAACACTAACCCGTATGCTAATCCTTCGGTGAGATTTAACTACTATCAAGAGCCAGAGGATCTAAAGAAATGTGTTGAGGGGATCACCACTATTATTAAAGTGATTAACTCAAAGGCGTTTTCCAAATTTAAGTACCCGGATGCGACCATACCTGGCTTGCTCGATCTAATACTGAATGTTCCCACTAATCTGAGGCCGAGGCACGTAACCTCGGTGTTTAGTTTAAAACAATTTTGCATCGACACTGTGATGACTATTTGGCATTACCATGGAGGCTGCCAAGTTGGAAGAGTGGTAGACAAGAATTACAAAGTCTTAGGTATTGATAGTCTAAGGGTTATAGATGGATCCACATTTCTCAAGAGTCCAGGGACAAATCCTCAAGCTACAATTATGATGCTCGGAAGGTAAATTATAAGTCAAATGAAGAAGTGATCAAAAACATATTAAACATTTAAATAAGAAAATAAGAAAATGATTGTTTTAATTGTTACATGTAGGTATATGGGACAGAAGATTCTTAGAGAGAGGGAGGCTTTCCACAAAAAGAAAGAAGACACATAGATAGATATTACTTTTGAGATATATGCTTAAAGAATCATGAACTTGGAATTGTTTTAATATATGGTGAGCTAAAATAGTATGAATGTGTACATCCGTCCATGTTCTGATTCTATTATGTATAGCAATGGTGGAAGCTTTTGATATTCAGATTGTTCTTGTGCGTAGTATATGCTTATATTTTAAACTTGCCTTTAACATTTTCGTAGAAGTTGATTTGAAAGTGAAGCATCTGCTATATGTAAAGAAGGATAATCCTTTCAGCATATGCGGTTGCTCAAATGGTTTATCCTTGGTTACTTGTATAAATTGCGTAGAAGTTGTTACAACAAAAAATCTCAGCAGAAAATTGTTGGATGAAAGAGATCATCAGTAAAAGGGGAATTCAAATTTGGCAAGGAAACTATTATCAGTGAGAGAACATTATGCTCACAAGATTGAAGTTGAGTCTTTGCCAAAGTAGAGTTTCCTTTTTATTGTTTTATCGTTTGACATATTTACTGTAAATTTGCAAATTAGATTCACTTATCCTTCTTTACAGTACTTGCTTCTACTTGATCAAAAAATTTATGTTGCTTTTACTTTTTATTTGTTGTTGGAAACTCGGGGCGGGCAAGTTGTCGTTGGTTAAATTTTTAGGTTTGGTATCCGAATGGGTGTGAACTATATACTTGGATAATGATTGAAACATTATGCTTTTTCTAAAGAATATTTCGACCATATTCTAAGCATTTGGTGATCTTTGAACAATGAATCACTCTTTCTTTAGTTTTTTATTTTCTTTTGTTCAGTTTGTACAAGTTATTTTTGATGTTATTGAAGTTATCATTTTCCATTGTTCACAACTCCTTATATAGATAACTAAGGGTTGCAATGGTTAGCACCAACAGTTATAATGGTTAGCACCAAGAGTTATGGTTAGCCAGGAGTTATAACCATTAATTTCAATAGTTGCATTGGTTAGCCAAAAGTCACAATGGTTCATCACCAAAGGTTTTACACATTCCAAATGCCCGAGAATCAGGATGTCCTACGAATTGAATCATTCAATTCATTTTGAGCACATGAAGATAATATACATACGTGTTTTCATACTACTCTAAATGTTTATACTTGACACTATTATAAGCCATGTGTCCTTATCCATTCATGAGCACATACAAAACAAGACCCCAACTTATTGAAGTGGTATCATTTCACACTCATATAGGTAAATACTTTCACTCATGCACCTACAAATGCATTTTTTCAAAGTATTTATTAAGAATAAAAGTTCAACCTATCTCTTTCTTGCAGGTCTAGACACATACTTTGAGATGATATAAACATGTGCTTCAAACTTTAAGTGTAGGCTTTCCACATTGAATTCAGCCTCTAACGTCGCATTAGAGGCGAATTGGGTATCTTACCACTAAAGATTTCAAATGAACTTTAAACTCATCCCTTTAAAGACTCAACTATCAAATCTCTAGCTAATCATTTCTTCAAATGATATGCTACATTTCTTTCAGACTGAACAAACTCTTTGGTAATCACCATGTGAGTGACCAGCTCACATAATGCATTATATCTAATGTCAGGTATCGCGACTTACCATTATACATTTAGTTATAAACCTTAACCAAGACTTTTTCACTATCAAAAGCAGAAACTGGTGATACTATTTAGCCCACAATGAAATCTCTTAAATTAAATTCCTTAGCTAATATGCCTATATACCGACATATGCTAATGCTATAAATTTTAATTTAATAGTTAGTTTTTTTCATGCAAGTTTACTTTTTGTAAGCCCATCAAATGACACTTTCCCAAACAAAACACTCAATCACTTATAGCGGAATAATCTTCTATGTTGGTAATCCAACTTGCATTTGAATATGCTTCAAAAATCTGACATATGACAAACCATAATTTATGGTTTCTTTCAAGTACTTGAGCACCCGTTTTAAGACTTATCATTGTTGAGTAATAGAACTACTAGTGTATCTACTCAATCTCTCTATAGTATAAGCTATAACTGGCCTAGTGCTCATAATGGTACACATTTAGTAAACATCACTTGTAAATACTTGAGTTGTAATATTGCTTGCCCTATATAAGGCACAAGTTTCATACTCACATCCATGAAAGTGTTCATTGGAGAACAATCTCACAACTGAACTTCTTAAGAACTTTCTCAATGTAATGAGTAGAGATGGCAACTAAGTACCTGGACCGCGGGCCTGGCCCAATAAGGCTTGGAGTGGGGCGGGTGTGGTCAGGCATATTTCAGGCCCAAATTTTAGCAGACCTCGTGGGATGTCATTGTGCGGGAATGAGATTTTGCAGGATGGGCCTTGCGGGTTTTGCGGGACACGCGGGAATCCGAAACAATTTTTCACTTTGTCTCTTCAGCTGATGACAAACAAAAAGAACAGAGAAAAATGGCGATTCAATTTCCGATAACTCCTCCAAGCATCTCTTCTTCTTACATCCATCACAACAACTCATTTCCTTCTTTCAATTTGCTTCATGCATGTTATTCATCTTCTCATTTGATCAAGGTATTGTCTTCTTCTCCCCTTCATCTTCTTTCTCATCTTTTGAGATATGATTCATGAACAAGGGGTGTTTTTAGTTTAGATTGAACATCTGTGTACTCATGTAAGGAAATGAATAAGATTTGTGATTTTTTGCTCTTTACTGTCAATTTAACGTTTAGGGAACGAACATGGATTCTCGGCTCTAAATCTATTATGTCGATTACATGCTATGTAGGGAACGAAAAAAATATATTGGCTCGTTAAAAAAGAAAGTGAAATAAAGTAGTGAAGATCCATAACAGAAGGTTCACATCGAGAAGATCCTATTTGGTTGCTTAAGTTCTTCTATGCCTTTTGTCTCTTATCAAGAAGCTTCATCATTTAGAGCTTGTGTTTTCAGTGTTCTGTCTCTTTTCTAAAACATGTGTGTGAGTTGGAAGGTATGTTCTGTTTGTATTTGTAATTTGGTGTTCGTATTTTATGAGTCTGGTATTGATAAGTTAACATTGATACGATGAGTAATCTAATGAGGAAGAAGCTGTCTTCTTTTCTATTAAGACATCTATATGTTATTGATTAGTCTTTTTCTGATTAGTCTTGGTAGGGACATGTATATGTGTACATGTTGTTGATTAGTCTTGTCATTGTTATATGTTATGTATGTTATGATATTAAGTCTCGGTCACTTTGGAAATATGTAATTGAATTCAGTGATTCCAAATTACTCTTGTTTTGCTATTAAGACTCATTACATTGCTTCCAAACAACAACCAACAACGACAACTAACAATGATAAGAAACAAAGCACTATGATTGTAAACAAATTCATTTAGAATCCAATTCGAACTTGCATCCACAAAGTGTACTGATCTGTTCTTTTGGCTTCTGCAGGCAGTGGAAAATCGGATATCCCGCAGGCTGAGCCGCAAAGGCATATACATATTGCGGGACGGGTTTGGTGAGCCATTCCGAAGACTGCATCCCGCACGGACCTGACCTGTTGTGACCCACTTGAAGCATATCCCGCAGCGGTCCAGGACGGAACGGGATGGGAGAGCCCATTTTCCATCTCTAGTAATAAGATTGTGTCAAAGTTCTTTACTAGCATGTTTGATTCAAATTTCAAGAATCACATCCACCTCCCCCATGTCTTTCATTGCAAAATTTGATGATAATAATGTTTTTATAAATTCTACTTGTCTAAGATTAGTACCAAAGATAAATTTATCATCAACATACAAACAAGTGATTATTTCATTATGGGACTCGTCAATTTACTATACAAATACATATCCTACTGGTTTAACTTAAACCACTTGTTAAGATAATCTCATGGACAATTTATGTTACTGTCTAGGTGTTTTCTTTTGTCCATACGAATAAATATATACACTTTACATTGATTACAAGGCAGTACAAGACCTTTAGGTTGCTTTATATACACTTCTTTCTGAGCCATCGATCCATACCATGGATCATAGTCCATAGCACCAACCATGAACAATATATTTTCCACACATGATGTCTCGGCCTTAACCCCAAGGAACATGGATCCATAAGGATCAATATCCTGCATGATGCAAGTCATATTACTCCGGTGAACTTACATTCACACCATTTAAGTAATATTACGTTTGCACCCTTTAGGTAACATTATGTTTGCACCCTGTCAGTGACGTTATATTTGCACCCTTTCGGTGATGTTACATTCACACCTTTCGGTGATGTTACATTCACACATTTTCGGTGAGGGTACATTTTCACCCTTTCGGTCCTGAACCGTTCGCACCCTTTCGGTCCCAAACTATTTGCACCCTTTCGGTCCCGACATGTTTGCACTCTTTGGTCCCAAACTGTTTACACCATTTTGGTCCCGACACGTTCGTACCCTTTAGGTCCCGACATGTTTGTACCCTTTCAGTCATAACCCGTTTGTACCCTTTCGGTCACAACACATTTACACTGTTGGATCACGAAACATTCGTATCCCTTGGATCACGACACATTCTTACCCCTTGGATCACGACACATTATTACCCCTTGGATCACAACATGTCACACCTCTTAGGTCACGACACATTCTTACCTCTTCAAACACAACATGTTTGAACCCCTTGTATGATGACCCTTTCGCACTCTTTGGGTAGTGACCCGTTTGTACCCCTTCGGTGAAGATCATTCTCACCCTTTGGTTAAGATCATTCTCACCCTTCTGTGATGCCATGTTCGATCATCATTAAAATATTAAAATGAAATTAACATACCTTTGAAATTATAAATACCATGTATATGATCATCCTTCTCCCATTTAAGTTCATCTTCTTTCTTTATCTTTAAAAGTCTATTTGTTCAAGCATATCTAACTTTCCAAACGTTGGTGTTATCTCTCACACAAATACAAAAGTTATAGTTCACAACGAAAATAATCTTTAAGATTGTTGGTTAAATTTTTGGGTTTGGTACCCGAATGGGTGTGAACTATATACTTGGATAATGATTGAATCGCTAGACTTTCTTTAAGAGTATTTCAACCATATTCCAAACCTTGGGTTACACGAAATTCCTTTGTAGGATAAAACAATCAAAGTTTCATTCTTGTTCTAGGCTAAGATACAAGAATAACAATATAGAGCTTTAGTGCTTATATGTGTTTCTTCAAAGATCTTTGATGATTTTTGAACAATGAATCACTCTCTATTTAGTTCTGATTTTCTCTTGTTCAAGTTGTACAAGTGTATGTGCATACTCACAAATAACCTAAAATACACAGCAGTAGAGAACAATATGATTCAACATAAGAAGAACAAGATTTTCAAAATAAGACAACACTATTAACTAAAAGGATTACACACGACATAGAAAAAGATAGCAACAAAGTGAAGAAAGTGTAGTGGAAGAAAAGACTCATTAATTAGAAGAACAAATGTATTGTCATTAAATGAAAGTTATGTATCATTGTCATTAACGTGCAACTAAATCTTATTTGAAGCTGTGCCGCTAATCTGCTAATATTTTGAAATAATTGAAATATTCCAATAAAAGTAGTGCTAATATTTCATGAGGTATTGCTTCCACAATGTCCCTTCAAAATGAAGCATTATAAACAATTCTTTCATATTTTATTTTATTTTGCTAGTGATCAAATCTTATCTTATCTAGTTCTTGGCTACTGCAAAGGAAGGGAAGCACTAAGTTGTCTTTGGCGCTATCAATGAGGTCATGCATTGTATGAACCTGAACGGAAGTCATTAATGGTTCCTCTTAGATCAAAGAGAGGCACATCGCAACAAAATAACTTCACATCATAGCGAGAAGATGATTACTAATAGTTAGTTATTAAAAAGATAACTGATAACTGACAATATCAACAAGACAATAATCACTATTTTATTTGGACGATGAAGTTAATTTATTGGTATCATCTTTAATGATCAAATAGTCTTCATTATTTTCCCCGAAAGCATTTCTCTCTCGAAGAATCTTCTGCCCCATGTACCTACACATACCACTCCAATAATCATATCTACATGAAGTCTATAATATGTATATATAAATCCTTTATTCTTCTTTTTGCATCTTACCTTCCGAGCATCATGACCGTGGCTTGGGGGTTAGTCCCGGGAGACTTAAGAAACGTGGATCCGTCGATGACCCTCAAAGCATCAATGCCAAAGACTTTGTAATTCTTGTCGACCACTCTTCCCACTTGGCAACCTCCATGATAATGCCAAATAGTAATCACGGTGTCAATGCAAAATTGTGTCAAGTTGAACTTTGCGGTCTCGTGCCTTGGCCTCAGATTGATGGGAAGGCTCAGCATGCGATTGAGCAGCTCACGTGCAGTTGCATTCGGATACTTGTAACTGGAGAATGCGTTCGAATTTATCAATTTAATAATGGTTTTCAGTCCTTTAACACATTTCTCAAGATCTTCTTGCTCTTGGTAGTAGTTGAATGTTACAGAAGGGTTATCATCTGGATTCTTGTTCAGGAGTTTTAGGTGACCTCTTGACACGGGACCGTCAACTTTATTGACGATCCAGCCATCAATTTCCATCACGTCCGATCGAAAATCAATGGATTTGAAGAATTCTGTAGTTGCTAGGGTGGAGCGGCTCGTCTGCACAATGTTTCATAAGTAAAAATACATGTACATAGTCTATGATCTAAGATTATCAGTTAAGATAGAATCAGTGTATTAATATTGTACCTCGTTGAGAACACCTTCGAAAAACCTACGCATCAAGTTATTAGAGAGTTTCAGGCCACTAAAACCTTCAATGAAAGTATCAAACTTGGTAATCCCAACAATCTCTATGAGGGACGCTTCTACAGGTCGAGGAGACGAGACGAAAACAGTGTTCAACGGATTATCTCCCATCCCTTGTCCAACCATGGGATGATCTAGGACCACAGGATTCACCCCATGAGCCTCAAGATGAACCCTAGGACCCACGCCGCTCAGCATCAACAGTTGAGGGCTCCCAATGGCACCCGCACACAAAAACACCTCGTTCATTGCGTTTCTTGCCAGCTCTGTCTTGTGGAACACTCCGTCCGCATCTTGATATATCACTCCGTACGCCTTAGAGCATCTTTATCCTAGCACCCCACTAAGGGGTGCTTATTTTTTTTTTTTTTTTTTACTTTTTCTATCAAATTTAAAAAAAAAAAAAAATTATAAAAACAACCAATCAATCGCGGGCCGCCACGTGTCGGTGGGGCCCGCGAATAGTAGAAGCAACACAAAAAATGGGGTGCTTATTTTGCAACTATAAGCACCATTGCTTACCATTTTTGTGGGGTCTATGGGGCTAAGCAACCCAAAAATGGAGGGGATAATGATGCTCTTAGGTCTTTGGTCGCCTGAGAAAACATGAGATTACATATCCAACGACCAAAGTATATATAAAAGTTATGAAACGAAATTTTTCTTGATAAATAAAGACCTTTAGTGGTGAAGAGGATCTTGTGGACAAGAGCGTGCAAGTAGACAACAATTCTGTCCGGATTAGCATACCCTAGCAAATCAGCCGCCGAGTGTCTATGGCCATCTGGGTCAAAGATGGTACCACTGATCTTCGTCCCAACTAAATGATCTAAGGTGAAACCGTTGTAGGGTAACACACCAGCCTCCAAAAGGGCATCTTTCAACGCAGATTGCCAACCTATTACATGTGGCTCGAACACAAGTTTTCTCTCGACCCACTCGTAAGAAGCTTCCACTTCATTCATCTCCCACTCAGCCTCCTCCACGTAATACTCTTCCGCACGTGAGTAAAACCCAGCGTTCAGCACAGACTCGCCTCCGAGGACGCGTGCACGTACGTTGTAAACGCCGTCCTCCGAGATGAAAGGCTGCGACCATGAGTCTGATGTGATGTTAAACAGTGTCTTTGAGAAGTTTTCAAGATCCGTGGCCGTCGGATTGTCGTAGGGAGAGCCGCCACGTTCGAGAACCAAGACGTTCGCGCTTTGAGAGAGCGTTGCGGCTAATGCACAACCTGAAGTTCCTCCTCCGATGACTATGTAGTCAAAATGAGCATGAGTTGGTGCTAATGTTGCATCTTTCATAAATCCGTAAAACTCTGTTTTCACGAAAAGAAAATTTCATAACATTGAAATTGGAACTAGTACTAACCTAAAAGTTCTTTAGAAAAACCATAACCTAACAGTTCGATTAAAAATTAGATATATTGAATCTTTCATCAAGATTGAATAAGGATGGTCCATGAGTTCAGATTGTACCTTTCTGGGAATAACAAGAGCCATGTAGTATACAAATTGTAACGAGAATAAAAGGAAAAATATTAAAACCCATTACAGCTTAAAATTATATTTGCTTTGTTTTTTTTTTCTTAATATTCTTGTCTAGATAAAAAACAAGAGAGTCCACGTTTTGTGCGCTTTATATACTAACATGAAGTATGAGCCTTTTGTTCCTATTTGCTTACTTCCCCAGTTTGTGTGTTTCTCCTCTAACCTAATGATATTATACTGAATTATACACTAATCTCCGAAAACTACAGCTGACAATATAACTTCACATCCTACTAGGATGACAGTTCATAATGTTAGTTGAAAAGATCAACAGTCTTGTTCCGAAACAAAAACAAAAACAAAAACAAAAACAACTCCACATCTTGACTTACGCAACATAATGTTTTCATGTTTTTTTATGCGCTAAGTTTTATGTTTTCATGTTACCGTTAGTACTCCCTCCGTTTCATATTACTTGTCGTTCTAAGTTTATTCACACATATTAAGAAAACATATGATTTTGTATATTTCCAAAATAAAAACACAATTACCTATACATCTAACCATATTTCAACCAATAGAAAAATAAAACACAATTACCTATGAATCTTATTAATGAATTTTGCATTGAAACTCTAAAACGACACTTATTTTGAAACGAAATTTTTTCCTACAACGACAAGTAATATGAAACGGAGGGAGTATATTTTTTGTTTTGTTTTCCTTTTCCGTTTTATTTTCTTTTCTTTTCTTTTCATGTCGATTCTGTTTTCGTCTAAGACTAGTTAATCTTAATAGGATTTGTGGCTTACAACTATAGACAGCACATACTCAATTTGATTAAAAGTATATTTGATGGATAATGGAGTCACAGACTCACATAAACAACAAAATTCATTGCAAAAAGAGAAGAAGTTTCAATTTTTTTGGTGCATTCATAACCTTTTTCTCCCTCCTTTTTTAATTAGTGGTTTCAGAATTTTCAGTGAATCTAAGAAAAATTAAGATACTTGGATCAAGTATGGTACTGAGATCCATTGCTAAGTAGGTTTTATAGTTACAGAATCTTGTTGATAAACAGAGTTACTAAATACTTTTGTTTCATATTAAGTGTTGTTTTAGTTTTGTGCACACAAATTAACAAAACATTTGATTTTGCATATTTTCTATATAAAAACATCATTACCTATACACCTTATTATATTTCAACCAATAAAAAATTAAAATGAAAAATAAAGTTAATAAATTCTACATTAAAATGTTAAAACGACATTTATTTTGTAACAAATTTTTTCTCTACAACGACACTTAATATGAAACGGAGGGAGTATTTTGGCTATGACCGGTAAACAATTGAAAGTAAAAAAGGTGGGAAAAGCAGGAGAAAAACTATGTAGATCTACTATAATCAGTGTTATAATTTTGATCATTTTTATGTAAGAAGAGATTTTCCTCCGAAAAGAACACAGTATTTGATAACACAATTTATTTTCTCTGAATATGTTTGTTTTTCCTCTCAATATCTTACGAGAGCCTTAAACTAGTTTAAGTCTGTTATTGTGCCTCTTTAGCCGATGAAAGCAGGCACCAACTTAATAAAAATTCACATATACTAAACTAATAAAATTATATTTCATTTTTCAAAAAAATAATAATTAAGATACTGTCTATTTGAGTTGAGAAGATAATTTGTAATCCAACGTCAGTAACTAGCTAGTTCTTTGTACATGATAAAACTTTTCCAGCGTGAAGTGCCCTTTTCCTTCGTGTTCTTTACGTCTTTTCTTCCTTTTTTCCTTTTGATTTTTTCTTGGTTTGAGATTCTAATTTTATTCAACATTAGTTGAGAATCCTAATACGGTTTATGGCTTAGACTCCTCTGTTTTTGATTTTTAATAGTAGATACAAAACCTTTTCGTCTCCTCTCAACTCTTTCCATATTTTGTTGTTGTTGTAATGTACTAATCAAGATAAAAGGTTATGATTTAAATCTAGTTCCGCAGCAATTGAACCCTTATTATTCCAGCCTTAAATAGGATGACATTTCAACTACTCTCGCTGATACATTACCGACTTACCAATTATGCCTTGAGACTTTGAGAGTTCCCTTTCTTTGAACAATGAATCAACAATCTAATAACAAGACTTTTGAGCACATCTTAATTCAAAATCTCAAGCTTCTACCTAAATTAAGTGGAAAGCCGTCCTCTCCCTTGTAATTAGTGCATGATTTAGTATTAGAGATAAGTATAAAGTCTCTATACGAATGAATTGTTAAAAAGAAATTCTGAAGATAATTTACATATGCTTAGAATATATATCACGTAAATTTTGTTAGCCGATAGTTGGATAAGTTCTAAGTAACATAAGCAACCTTACTTGTTATAATAATTAAAAAAAACTTACTTGTTAGAGCATCATTTAAGGGAAGTGCTTAGAGGGTGCTTAAGAGGTGTTTAAGGAGAAATGAATATAATAGTAGGTGGGTTCCACAAGGGAGGTGCTTAGGGAGCTTATTTAGGAACTGGTGCTTGCACTGTTTGCGGCCCATACTGACACGTGGCGGCCCACAATTGGTTCGTTTTTTTTTTAAATGAGGAAAAAAAAAATTGAAGCACCCATATGGGGTGCTTAGACCACCTCCATCGAGGGTGCCTTACATGGGTTCTAAAACCAAATGAGAAAAAAATAAATGAAAAAGACTTTAAAATAGAAGAACCGGTCTTTCGTTTAGGCTTTATAGAACTGGTAAGAGACGCTGACGTGGCGCTTAGCCATTGGACCGCCACTTTTTTATCTCTCTCTTTCGCCAGGAAGTAAAAAAGCCTTTGTTCCATGTTCCCTCTTTCCTCAAAAAGAGAGTGTTCTCTGCTTGTATGAAGTTCTTCTAATGGAGGAAGAAAAAATTAATTTTACTAACTAAGATTCTTAAGTTCTCAAATGATATTATTAATAGTTAATTAAATCTAAAGAGTCCATTAGGAATTCTTATTGATGGACATGCTCTTAGGGTTGATGGTGCACTTAGTTGTTATACATTTCAGAAAACTTACTTGTTATGTAAACTTGCTAAAAATAAATATAAAAAATATAAAAATATACTAAAAGGATCAGCTATCAAGATTTACCACTCAAACTCTTCTTCTCCGTTATGAAAGAAAATCAAACACCTTGAAACGAAGACGATGAATTGTGTTTATTAATGTCTCAAGCTTAATATTTTGGATGACATTTGTCTTTATTTATACAAACAAGAGTAAACCCTAGCTCGTGGAAAGATGGATTTATCAAAAATCATCTGCAAAACCCGTACGTCAACAGAATGTTCTTGCAGCGGGGATGGTATCTAATCAACTTTCCTTATGCAGCTTTGTCGATCATGTGTGACATAACATTGATGCATATGACAATAAGGTAAGGGGNTAAGGGGACAATGCACACCCTTCACACATGCCTCTTCTGCTTTGAAAAATCTCTGCCAATTCTCCATTTACTTGAACTGAGAAGGATCCCGTGCAAACACACAACTCAATCCAATGAACGAACTCTTCCAGGATGTTTAAAGCTCTTAAAGTGTTCAGAAGGAATACCCAATGAACATAATCAAAAAATTTTGTAATGTCAATCTTTTGTGCACATAGAGGAGAGATATCATCCTTATGATAGTCCTTTACTATCTGTTAGGGTCAAAATCGATAATCTCAAAATCAACGTCCAAGATCGCTACACTACTAACAAGCGAGAAAACCACCCTTTATGAAACTCGCTTAAAATAACTTTATAGAAGTCTCGACAAAAAAACATTTAAGAAATAAGCTTTGGAGCTATGCAAGTATACAAGATTGTGGACCGATACAACACCGTCTCGCCATCATGGTTAAGACCGACGTTCTTCGTCTCATCATCTCGCCGTCATGGTAAGAACAACTCGTCCCAACAGTTTCGCCTTGACAGCGACCGACCTCCCATGCCTAAGCCGTCTCGCCATCATGGTGAGACCAATGACTCGTTCACCCATTTCGCCCAGATGGCGAGACAAACAACCCGTCCACCCATCTCACCCATATGGCGAGACCACGAGCCCATTCACCCGCCTCGCCCAGATGGGGAGACCACACACCATCACCCGTGTAATGACCCTCACGAGCGGATATAATTTTGGTCGAGAAAATTCTGAAAAAAAAATCAGATTCGAGTTTAATCGATCATAATTAAAATAAAAATCGAACTAATGAATTAATGGCTTGACGGGATTGTCTTGTGACCGAAAGGACTTCCCTTGATAATTCTGGTCAAGTATTAATTATGTTGGTCGAATTCTATTCAAGCAGGACGGGTTTGGCTGAGGCAGACGAGATTCAAAGGTCAAAAACAATTTTAGTCGAAAACTGTCCGAAAAAGATCGACCAGCTTCTTATTGTGTCTAAACCATCACATTCCATCCACCTGCCTGCTTGCTTAGCTTCTGTAGTAATTGTCACATGCAAGTCATGAGCTGCCTGTGTGCTTGTTCTTTTCTCCTTGATTAATTATGATTGGCTGGAGACTGCTTAAGGAGAAGGAAAGGACAGTGTGCTGCAGATTGATGAAGCACGTCACCAGCTGGCTCCACTGCCCCTTGCTTTGGTTTCTCACTTGGTCCCTCTGTCACAAACCATCAGAAGTATTTAAATCTCTCATTCAGCTGCTTGCCCACGTCCAAAACACTTGAGAAAAGTCCAGAGAATTTCAGAGAGAAAGAGAGAAAGAAAAACAGAAAAAAAATCAGTGAAAAATTCAGGAAATTAAATCAAGAAAAAAATTGCTGGTGATTTGATCTTCAGTCCTTGATCAGTTTCTTATGTGAGTAAGATCAGAAGGTGAGATTTTATAAAATAAAACCCTAAACCAAGTCAGTTCAGATCATGATCAAACCTTGATCTTTCTTTTTGATCAGTCCAGCCACAAGCTCACCTTGGAAAGGAGAATCATCTAAGTTCATCCAATAGTTTGGATTTTGGGTAATCATCATCTCCTTGCTCAGACCTGTCATGATAAGAGTTGGTTGATGTTTAGCTAAGGTCATGGTCGGATCTTCTTTCTAAGATGTTATATGGTTCAGTTCAGTTTAGTTTCGGTTTGAATCCATCATTTAAAATCGCTAGCAAAGCTGTTGTTGATTGATTGAAGTTAAACCAAACTGAACTCAGGATAACCTGGTCCTGAACTGTTATAACTGATTAGAACTATTCTTAGCTGAGCATAGACTGAGCTGATATGAACCCAATTAATTGTTGTAGCTTGAACCAAACTGATCCTGTGATCAAACCTCACTGTTTCAGGTCAGAGGTGAAGTAAGACTTCAAGTATCAAACCTGTTCATACTGTTGAACCTTGTCCTGTCTAGCTAAGGTGTAGTATTGCTAGTCCAATCCAGTGCACTTAGTCTCTTGGTCCATTCATCTTGTTTAAGTGCAAGACAAGTCCTTTCCAAGCCAATTTCAAGACTGCTTTTTAGGTGAGTCTAGATAGATGTTGAGATAAATCATGAATGAGCACCTTATTAAGTTAGTAAAGCACTTGAAACATTAAGAATGGTGTTGTGTTTACACATTGTACACACTTAACACTTAAATAAATAGTTGGAAATCTTAATTAAGGTTAATCCTAATGTTAGTACTTGTTCACAAGTACAACTAAAATTATGAAATAATTATGGATTAATCTTGGATTAATTAAGGAA
>MU107142.1:0-64757 GCA_012274485.2 Sinapis alba | reverse complement strand
TTCTTCTCCGTTGAGAAATCGGAATCGAGAATCTCATTCATACATTGGTTTTCAACCGGAAATCTCCAACTTTGTTCTCGTCGTTGAGCGGCGAATTGAAGCTACGAATAGAGAACGCGGTTTCTCCGTTTAGAAGAAACGAATTTGCGTTTATAAAGTTTCAAACTTTAGATCGATTCTGTATAATCAGTGAACAAATAGGAGATTTTGGCTTTAGGGTTTCCTTTAATTCGCGATTATGAAACCGCATGAGGAATGGGTCGATGGGTCTTGGACTGTAGATTGCGTTTGCGGTGTGAGTTTCGACGATGGTAAAGAGATGGTGAACTGTGATGAATGTGGTGTTTGGGTTCACACGTGGTGCTCTCGTTATGAAAAAGGAGATGATCTCTTTGCTTGTCACAAGTGCAAGATCAAAAGCAATAAGTTGAGGATGGAGAGTTTATTGAATCAAGGTCGTACCTTTAGGGCATCATGTACAGAGATCCCAATTGAAGAAAGGGTTCATGTTCAAGGAGTACCAGGTGGAGATTTGGCTGGTTTCTCCTCGGTTTTCTCTCGTCAGCTGTGGAAATGTACTGGTTACGTGCCTAAGAAGTTTAGGTTGCAGTGGAGAGAGTTTCCTTGTTGGGATGATCACAAGGGAGTTCTTGGAGGTCAAGAAGATCGTTGTGATGGTGTTGCTGCTCCTATTGATGATGTGGTTGGTACCAACGACGAGAAGCTTGGTGGAAAAGACAGAGGAATGGAAATGAAGCGTTCTCAGAGAGATGATGTTAATAAAGAGAAGGGCTTGCTCTGTGGTTTGAGCAAAGATAAGAGGAGAAGAGAAGATTTTGAAGATCGAGTAAAGAAGAAGGTCAAAGTTGAGGACAGAGAGGAAGAAGAAGATGATAAGAACGATTTGGTGGGCAAAACCACCCTGAAACTGCAATAGGAAGTCTTTGATTAAGAGATAAAGGAGAATGAGGCCTAGGAGGAGAATATGAAAGCTTTGGTGAGACTTGCTAATTGTATTAGAACTAAAGGAGATGTGATAAATCGCTTTGTGCTTGATGGAACATAGTTGTCAAGAAATATATTTTCTTTTTGCATTAAAGAAACGACATTCTTGTAAGAAAATTAAAGTTAAACTATCGACTGCTTTTGTACAAGAGAACTCTGCTTGAGTCTCAAGGCTCAAAGGAAAAGATAACCACAATGAGGCTAAAAGACTTCATTTTAGTATGCCTTGGATTCGCTTTCGGGTTCCTGTGCCAATGAAGGAAGGGACTCTGACTTTTCTGATGAGATATTGTTTTCAAGCTGTGGCGTATGCTCTCTGGTATGAGAGAAAGGTGAGAAGAGTACGTGAGAAGGCTCAACCAGCTTCATGTCTTATTACTAGTCTGGATAAGTTGATTAGAAATAGAATCTCGTCGTTAAGAGGAAAAACTGGAGGGAAGAGACATGAGAAGGCAATACAAATTTGGTTTGGATAAAGTTTAAGTTTGTAAAGAGAGAATAGAAATCTAAGAGATAACAAAGAAGGAGAGCATTCTGTAAAAATGTTTTTTGAAGTGAATAAAATTTAAAATTCTTTCAAAAAATAATAATATATAATTCAGATTTATTCACAAGGGTTAATGGTTGCATGTCTTTCCAGTTAGTAGAGTTGTAGGATACTATGTATTGTTTGTCTCACTGAGATGAGGATGTTTAGAAATAAAATATGCACAAAGGTGAATTTCTTAGAAAAAATCATCTTAAGCTAATGATCAAACCATCCACATTCCCTAATCATTATTTGTGAATTGATTTGCATATGTATCATCACTAATCACTAGATTCAATTTCAACAAAAAGATGACATGGCTTTTAAAAAATATAACAAGGCACCAATCTAATTGTGACATGTACAATTTTTTCTTATAAATATTTATATTTTTGGTAAAGCTTTTAAAATGGTAATTACTCATACATCACTACTAATGTAAATTTTCTATATAAATATTTATTTTGGCAAAACTATTATGATCAAACCATAAATCGTTCTTTTTACGGACTAAAACAGGCCCTTAGGACATGTAATGCTCGTTTTGTCTCTTTCATCACTAACCATGGGTTTCACCAAAGTAAGAGCGATCTCAGCTTATTTGCTTTCAGGAACAATGGTGATGGAGCTTATCTATTATTGTATGTCGACGATATCATTATAACAACCTCCTCTCCGCGAACTCGCATCATCAACGAGCTTAAAGCGGAGTTTCCCATAACTGATTGCGGCCGTGTCAATTCCTTCTTAGGAATCTCTACTAAGTTCAATAACAAAGGCATGTTTCTCAGTCAGACACAGTATGCAAGACTGTAAACCTTGCTCCACCCCAGTTGATTTGTATACAAAGCTTCACGAAAAAGAAGGCAAACTAGTAGAAGACGCATCAGAATACAAGAGTTTAGCAGACGCTCTTCAATACCTTATCTTCACTCGTCTTGATATATCGTATGCAAAGTACAACAAATATGCTTATTCATGCACAACCCCAGAGAACCACATCTCCTGTCCCTCAAAAGGATACTACACTATGTTCAAGGAACCAAAGCGAAAGGTCTTCAACTACTAAAGAAACATAAGATAAAATTGACGACTTATTCCGACGCGAACTGGGCTGGTTGCCCCAACACCAGACGATCCACTTTCGGCTTCTGTGTCTACTTAGGAGACAACCTCATCTTCTGGTCAGCTAAGCGTCAGCCCATGGTGTCTAGACCGAGCGCAGAAGCAGAGTATAAAGGAGTTGCTAACACCGTTGCGGAAACCTGTTGGATACGCAACTTACTGCTCGAGATGAACTCTCCAGTAACGGAGGCGATGATTGTTTATTGCGTCAACATCAGTGCTGTGTACCTCTCTTCCAACCTTGTTCAATATGAACGAACAAAGTATATAGAAAAATTGACATACATTTTGTTTGAGAGAATGTCCAAAAGGGTGAAGTGCGAGTTCTACATGTACCATCAGCTCTTCAACTCGCTGATATATTTACAAAGTCTTCCAACGTCACTCTTCAACGACTTGCGGTCCAGTTTAGGCGTGCTAAACCACCACACTCCAACTGAGTGGGGGTGATAGACTCTAAATAATATTTTCTTGTATATTCCTTAGATCAGTTGAGTAGTTGAGGGAGATCCCTAATACTGTTGTAACTACTTGTATTATATACTACCTCTGTATCATATTAAGAGGGTTTTAAGTTTTTTTTTCACAAAGATTAAGAAAATACAAAGTTTAATGCAATTTATCTTGATAACATAAAATAATATTAATTTAACCAATAAGAAAAATAAGTAGTATTTTGTAATTGGTTACCATTTCAAGAGAGATTATTTTTTTTATAGAATTGTGAGAATATCACTTATTATGAAACAAAATAAAAATCCTTAAACATCACTTAAAGTGATACAAATGAAGTATTTGACTTGAATAGAAGAATACATTCAAGGAGAAATACTTCTACTTTCAATATATGGATTCAAGACTCTTGTACAAGTTTTGACATTAGAACCTTTGTGAGATTAATGGTCCTTGTTGGCTGAAGCATGGGCCTTGCATGCATGTGCAGAAGAGAAATGCTGTGAGGAGTTTCACGTCTTCCCAGACTCTCTTACAACGAGATTCATGCCATTCTCTATTATATCCGGATCTTTGGTATCTTTTTAAATCATGTATCACCGAAGTACAATAGCTATTCTAACTCAAAATTAAAACTTCGATTGCTAACACTGAATAACTGCACAAATGATGGAAAATATTAATTAAGCTACGGAATCATGTCTTTAAACATAACTCTACCATTGTTAGCTTATCAATAAAAATCTCAAGTTTAATGAAATGAAGTTAGATGTTGACCGAAGAACGTGTCGGTACTCGGTCTCATTTACTTGGGGTTTCTAATCGAAAACGAGTCATAGAGTAAGTGTTTAATTGTTATTTGTTTAGTTGATGTTAATTGCAGATTTAAACTTTTTTTAAAAAATTGCAGATTTAATTGCGTCATTTAGAAAAAAGGTTATAAATAAAAAAAAGGGTATCGTGGAATCCAACAAGACTTCTCTCTTTCTTTCTTCTTCCCTTTGGTTCACAATTTCTTTTCTTTTGTCGTCTTTCTTTGACAGGAAGAAAGAAAAGAAAATAAATAAATCATTTTGTTTTCCTCTCTGTTTCATCGGATCTCGTTTGAAATCTCGCATCTTCCGTGTTTTCTCGTTGCTGGATCATCTCTGCTGTCATTCGATCGAAACATGACGATCGCTAACTCCTCAGATTTCATGGTTGAAAACGCCGTCTGTGATTTCCCCTCTACTCCCGACGAAGAGAGACGCATCGTCTCGGACCTGACCACCGAGTCGGAGGATAATCTCAAGGAAGGAAACTTGTACTTCGTCATCTCCAAAAGGTCTCTTTCTTCATTGTAGCTTTCCTTATGAATCGTTCCATGCAACGGCTCCTCTGACTGATTGATTGATTGATTGTTCATGTAACTCAAAGCTATAGCCATTTCTCTGTGTAGATCTTGTTGGAATTAGGATGAATGTACCAACTCTTAGGTGGGTAGATAACGTTTGTGTAACTGCAGGTGGTACACAAGCTGGCAGAAGTATGTTGAGCAACCATGTTCAAGTGGTGGGCCTTCTGAATCTCCCAGGCCCGGCCCCATTGAAAACAATGATATTATCGAGAATGCAAAGGACACTAGTGATCCACAGCTTCGTAGATTGCTCGTGGAAGGGGTAGATTACGTTCTTGTTCCTCAACAAGTTTGGAAAAGACTTGCTGAATGGTGAGCGTTTCTTCTATTTCACCAAGGTCCTTCTCCTGTAACTATTGCTGGTAAAATATGTTTTTTTTTCTTTCTTTCAGGTATAGCGGAGGTCCTCCAATACCAAGGAAGTTGATCTGTCAAGGGTTTTACAGTAGGAGTTATAGTGTAGAGGTTTACCCACTCTGCCTTTTGTTGACTGATGGAAGAGATGATAGTATCACTGCAATACGGTTGGGAAAACAGGTGTGGACTCCTCCATCACTTATGCACTTAGTTTTGCTTGTGGTGCTTTTGTATAGACAAGGACTCTTTGCATTTTCATTTATTAGGCTCCAATTTGGTTCTTTTCTTACATGGGTTGTTGGTGTGTTTCAGGCCTCTATAACGGAGCTTTATGAGAAGGTTTGTGCTATGACTGAGGTATCGCAAGAAAAGGTGTGTGTTTGAAGTGTTTCATTTCTATAATATAATTGTTTCATATGGAGATGCGTTCTTTTCCTCACACTGGTATGTTTAAGCAGGCTCGCATCTGGGATTACTTTGGCAAGAGGAAAGGCCAACTATTGGATCCTTCATCTGAAAAGAGTCTGGAAGAGTCAAGCCTTCACATGGACCAAGATGTAAGTATCTAGAGAATTGCCTGCTACACTTTTTATATGATAAATATTTGTCTTGTGCGGTATAGTTTGTCATAAATTGATTTGGGTGATTGTCTAGAATCTTTCCTGATGAATATCTTATTGAGAGGAACTCGTTGGATAACGTGCTGCCCCGTTCAGTTCTTTTGTCGTAACTCAAACCGAATCACTTATAAGTTATAACTCGCTTGTATTTACTGGTCGGGGTTTTGCTTCAACGTTGACTGGTGCTTCCCATGCAGATTCTTCTTGAAGTTGATGGGTCCTCGTCATCTCAATATGCTATGAGCTCGGCAGGAAATGAGCTAGCTCTGGTACCTCTGGAACCTTCAAGATCGCTTGTTACAATTGCTGGTGGTCCAGCCCTATCTAATGGTCATTCCACCACGTCCAAGTTTAGTCTCTTTCCGAAAGTTACTTCTGAAGATGATGGCTGCGATTCTTTGAGTATTCTTGGAAAAGGAGAGAGGGGAGGATTAGCAGGACTGAGTAATTTGGGGAACACCTGTTTTATGAACAGCGCTCTTCAGTGTTTGGCACACACACCTCCGATAATTGAATACTTCTTGCAAGATTACAGTGAAGACATAAATAGAGACAACCCTTTGGGAATGTGTGTAAGTGTTTGATAGTTAATGCTATTTCTATTTTCTAATGTGAAGGCATTCTCCACAGACGTTCTTAACATAACTTCGAACACGTTATTATCTAGGGCGAGCTTGCTATCGCGTTTGGTGAACTGTTGAAGAAATTATGGTCATCAGGGAGGAATGCAGTTGCACCGCGCTCTTTTAAGACAAAACTGGCTAGATTTGCTCCACAGTTTAGTGGCTACAATCAACATGATTCTCAAGTTAGTCATTCTCTCAAATGTATACAATGGTGCATAATTGAGCAAATTATTGCCTTTCCTCTCTGTGTGTATGATGTATCAAATTATTGTTTCAGGAACTGCTTGCTTTCTTGTTAGATGGGCTGCATGAAGATTTGAATAAGGTGAAACGGAAACCATACATTGAACTTAAAGATTCTGACAGTCGTCCGGATGATGAAGTTGCTGAAGAGCTTTGGAACTATCATAAGGCCCGGAATGATTCTGTAATAGTTAACGTCTGCCAAGTAAGTATCTCGTACCATTTCTCACTCGCTTCTCCCATTGTCTTTTAATCCCTGATTCCTGATCGTTTTCATGCTCTATTCGGTTTCTTCCAGGGACAATACAAGTCAACTCTGATTTGTCCAGTTTGTGGAAAAATATCAATCACTTTTGACCCCTTCATGTACTTGTCTTTACCTTTGCCATCAACGCTTACGCGACAAATAACAGTGACGGTGTTTTATTGCGATGGAAGTCATCTTCCGATGCCATACACTGTAACAGTACCTAAATATGGATCATGTAGAGATCTTATTACTGCGTTAGGTACTGCTTGTTGCTTAACCAATGATGAGAGCCTTTTACTTGCAGAGGTATGACTCTCGACTCTTTCCTTTCTAATATCAATCTTTTTATTTTGCTGAATTCCCTCAGTAATGTGTGGCATTGCCCTCTCAGGTATATGACCACAAGGTGTTTAGATATTTTGAGAATCCCCTGGAGTCGGTGAGTTTGATAAAAAATGATGAGCATATTGTGGCGTATCGGATGAAGCAGGTGCAGAAAGGATCTGGAAAAGCAAAACTTGAAATCCTTCATGGAGGGCAGGAAAGGTGAGCGTGCTGGTTTTGGTTGCTACTCACGAACTCTTCTTTTTTTTTTTAATTGGACTCAGCTTGATGTGTCATAACTCTTTGATTCCACAGAGCTGTTCTGGAGAGTGTTAGAGGCAGAGACGTGAAGCTCTTTGGGACTCCTTTAGTCACTTATGTCAACACAGAACGACTGAATGGATCTGACATTGATGCAGTGATCTCTGGATTTCTGTCCCCGCTACAGAGGGTTCAAGCCTCATCTAAGATTCACAACGGAAGAGAAAATGGCCACCTTCCTAATGCTGCTACTGACGAAGCATCCGGAAGTATATCATCCCCAGATACTGAGATAGAGGATGCATGTGATAGAGAGTTATCCTTCAGGATCTTTTTGACAGATGAGCGTGGTTTGGACTTCAAACCACTAAAGTCTGATACTTCTCTGAAACCTGGTATCGTTACAAGGGTTTTAGTCGAGTGGAATGAGGGTGAGCATGAAAGCTACGATTCCAGCTACTTAAGTGACCTCCCAGAAGTTCATAAAACAAGTTTTTCTGCAAAAAAGACAAGGCAAGAAGCGATATCTCTGTTTTCGTGTTTGGAGGCCTTCTTAGCAGAGGAGCCTTTGGGACCAGATGACATGTGGTAGAGCTCGTAACTTGAAGTTGTGATTGCATAAGCTGATCTATTCGTTTGAAGATTTAAGCTCTGACCTTCTTTCTAACCATTATGAACCAGGTTTTGTCCGGGATGCAAAGAGCATAGACAAGCGAACAAAAAGCTTGACCTGTGGAAGCTACCAGATATTCTCGTGTTCCATTTAAAAAGGTTCACGTATAGCAGATATCTCAAGAACAAGATAGAAACGTTTGTGGACTTCCCAATAAACGATCTAGACTTGAGCAAGTACGTGAAAAACAAGAATGGCCAGTCCTACTTATATGAGCTGTATGCAGTGAGCAACCATTACGGTGGTCTTGGTGGTGGCCACTACACTGCCTACGCTAAGGTCGGTTACTTGATTGATCTCACTATCTGTTTGTGCCTTCCAGACTAGATTTTGTTATTGTGTTTCCTACTGATGAGTCCTTTATCTAAGCATATGTGTGACTGTTCCTGCAGTTGATTGATGACAACAAATGGCATCATTTCGACGACAGTCACGTTTCATCTGTAAATGAATCTGAGATCAAAAACTCAGCGGCCTATGTTCTGTTCTACCGAAGAGTTGGAAGTAAAACAGAGACACAATCAGCTGAGGTGTTGATGGCTGATATGGATTAGTCAAAAGCCTCGACTTGCATAATGTGCTGCATTGGTTCAAAGATGCATTGGTATTCCTTTTTAATTCCAAGCTGGTGGTTCGGTTGAAGAGTTCTGCTTCAGATTTTATGATGTTGTTATGGCAAATCTCTGTGGAACTGGGGTGGGGGGATTTAGGTTCGAAAAGATTGTTTTCAATTAGGGAATTCTCGAAGCTGAGGTGTAATTTTTTGAAGAGGGAATCAAGTAATGAACAGATTTAGAGATGTTAAGAGATACGAGTTTGTGGAAGTAGCCTTTGTCAAATATGTCACACTCCACTAATATATGTACTTCATTCAGGATTTGAGAGAGACGCATAAAGAATCTGTTTAATACTACAAAGTTTACTTTGGAAAATATTCCCTCTGTTTCATATTATTTGTCGTTGTAAAGAAAATTTTCGTTTTAAAATAAGTGTCGATTTAGAGTTTCAATGTAAAATTCATTAATAAGATCTTCCACTTTATTTTTCTATTGGTTAAAATATGGTTAATTGTACAGGTAATTGTGTTTTTATTTTAGAAATATATAAAATCATATGTTTTTTTATTATGTATGCATAAACCTAAAATGACAAGTAATATGAAACGGAGGGAGTATTACTTTTTACTCCCTCCGTTTCAAAATGTTACATATTTTAGTTTTTTCACATATTTTAATAAAACACATTAAATTTGCATAAATTTTTGTGATTATCTTTTTTTTTCCATAATTTTAAATCAATAAAAATCTAATAAGTGCAATTAAGTTTTTTTGAAGTTTGCAATTAGTTAATAAAACATGCATTGAAAATGTAAAAAGTAAAATTTTTTAAAACAAAATTTTTCTTTAAAATATGTAGGGAGTAGCTTTTAAAGATCATGTTGATGCGCTTATGAGAAAACTTTTGATTTAGAATTTCACTGGAAATTTGAAAATAATGAATATCTATAGATTTATGACTTACCCAGTTAATATGACATTATGGGTTGATTACAATTTGGACATTACGTTTTCGTTTTCTCTCTCTCAAGGGGAAATTTTCCTTGCGAAGTAAGTAAATTCTCATTGGAGATTTTTTTTTTTAAATTCACGAAGGTTACATTTTTACCTTTATCTTTTAGATCTAACAGGTAACCAAGATAATACATTTTTTACTATTCTTAATTTTTTTATTACCGTTTATAAAAAATATTATTTTTTTCCATTCTTTTTATGCTAGAGAAATATATAACAAATTTTTTTCCTCAATAAAATTGATAATAAATAATCTTCCTCTTTATTCCTATAATTTTATTCTTCTGCATTTTTTCTCTATTTATTTCTAATATTTTTATAATAGTCACCAGTTAGTCCTTTCATTTTTCATTTGTGATGTACAATAGTGCTAATTTTAATTTTAATTTTAATTCCATTTTAAAATTAAATTTAAGATTCTTAATAATACTAATTTTAATGACAATTCCATTTTATTTCAGAAAAATGCAAAATCTGCCTTGTACAATTGTTTGTTTTGATTACGCGGTATATTATATAAAGGACAAGACTGAAATAAAATGGATATCGAGAGATGGTGAAAGAGAAGATGAAATTTACACGATTGTGTTGAAGAAATCAGTGGAGGAGGTCACATACTCTGCTTTGGTTGAGCATATTTGCAGAAAGATAAAGGTAAATGAATCTAAGATGGAAGTGAAGCTTAGTTACTCTTCAATGGTATTGTATTCGAACAAGCCATCATATATCTGGAATGATGAAGACATTTTTGGTTATCTACTGCAAGTTAATCATGAGATGTGTAGAAGTGTGTTGATGTGGATGTATCATACACAATGACATGTAGAAGAAAAAGATTAGCTGCTAATAAAGTGCGAGAAAGTCCAGAAAAGAGTTTTTTTTTTAATTACATTGTTACATGCACATGTTAAATCATACGGATATTGGCACAATAGTTGTGTTGTTGTGGATGAGGCCATAATATTTAAATATCTGTTTTTTTGCTTTGTGATTGTGAGCTAGCATAGAAGGACTCAACACTATGAAGAAAATCTTCATTGTAGATGCAACACACCTGAAAAATATTTATGGTAGAATTCTTTTAGTTACGACATAGTGGATCACTTTTCTTGCAATTACTCGAGATAAATATTTCATTCAATATTTCTAGTTAAGTTATATGTCAGTTTTTCTAAAAATATTTATCTTTTTATTTAGTAAGACATCGACAAGAATTATGACGATGGTTCATTGAAGGACTTCGACAAGAATTATGGCGATGGTTCACAAAATCGTATTTTTATTGATATTTTGTATTTTTGAATAAAAAAATATTTTGGACAAGTCCGCCATGAAATATTACATTCTTAACGACTGTATACATATGGTTATTTTCAAACTCTCAGCATATTCCTTTAGTTTTTATTACAAAGTACTAATTTTACCTTATTTTTCACTTAGATTGCACAACATTGGTCACTACATATTTATAGAGAAAACTGATTTTTTCACTTACATTACACAACATTGGCCTCTACATATTTATAAAGAAAACATAACGCTCTCGATCCTAACTTATACTTTGGAGTACTAATTTCCATAAAAGCCTATACTTTTGACTTATACTTTGGCTATTACAACAAGGAAATTCAAAGACTTTTACATACAACACAATAGTTCCCTTGACTTGTTGCTCTTATTTTCCCACGTTTTTTAAATGTTTTCTGCATTTCAAGATTAATAAAAGATGAGATTCCAACACTCCCTCTCGAATCTATTTATTAATCGCCAAAGTTCAATCTAGGAGTTCAATCGCCAAATATATAATGGCTTATTCGAATACAATACCATTGAAAAGTAACTAAGCTTCACTTCCATATTAAATGGAGATGTTTTTGGTTATCTACTGCAAGTTAATCATGGGATGTGTAGAAGTTTTTTACATGTAGAGTTCAACAATATAGAAATTGATGTTAATGACGGTCTATCCATTAGAGAGGCTACTGATATATAGGTTACTGATACAGAGGTTATTGATACATAGGCTAATGATATAGATGTTGGTTATGAAGATAGTATCGAGAATGATGCAACTGATAATGAATGTACTGGTGATCTGTTCACATTTTACGAAGACATTGAGATGCATGAGAATACCACCGAAAAAGATGAACATGTGTTTGAAGATACATCACTTGAAGTCGTACCAGTTGTCTATCAGGAATGGAAGGATGATATGGATTTGATTTTAGGTCAAGAATTTAGATGGCTTCACATCTGAAGTGTTTTGAGTATGATGTAATTAAGTCAGATACTAAGAGATATGTGATAAAATGCTAAGGAGCAAAAGAAGGCTGCAAGTAGTTTGTAGGTGTTGCAAAGTTGATTAATTTAGATCTTTGGACAGTTAGAAGTTACATTAAGCAACATAGATGTTCTGTTGTTACTACAAGAACACTACCTAATAGAAGGAGAGACACACCATAAATCGTTGTATCTGTTTAAGTATCTGTTTTTTTGCAAGGAAGTACAAAAGAGAATTTTTATTTATTACATTGTTACATGCACATGCTGAATCATACGAATGCTGGCACAATAGTTGTGTGGTTGTAGATGAGGCCATAATATTTAAATATATGTTTTTTTTGCTTTGTGAGCTAGCATAGAAAAGCTCAGCGCTATGAAAAAAATCATCATTGTAAGATGTAACACACCTGAAGAATAATGTTTATGATGGATTTCTTCTAGTTGCAGATACAATGGGTCATTTTTCTTGCAATTACTCGAGATAAATATTTCATTCAATATTTATAGTTAAGTTATATGTCAGTTTAAAAAAAAATATTTATCTTTTTACTTTGTAAGACTTCGACAAAAACTATGATGATGGTTCATTGAAGGACTTCGACAAAAATTATGGCGATGATTCACAGGTTCGCATCTTTATTGATTTTTTTTGTATTTTTGAATAAAAGGTATTTTGGACAAGCCCGCCATGGAATATTACATTCTTGATAAATGTATACATATAGCCATTTTCAATCTCTCAGCATATTCCTTGAGCTTTAATTACAGAGTACTAATTTTACCTTATTTTTCACTTACATTGCATAACATTGGTCACTACATATTTATAGAGAAAAAAAACTGATTTTTTTTTACTTACATTACACAACATTGACCACTACATATTTATAAAAAAACATAACACTCTCGATGCTAACTTATACTTTGAGTACTAATTTCCATAAAAGCCTATACTTTTGACTTATACTTTAGCTATTACAACAAGGAAATTCAAAGACTTTTACATACAACACAATAGCTCCCTTGACTTGTTGCTCTTATTTTCCCATGTTTTTTAAAATGTTTTCTGCATTTTAAGATTAATCAAAGATGAGATTCCAACACTCCCTCTCGAATCTATTTATTAATTGCTAGAGTTCAATCTAGGAGTTTGATCCTTGTTATTCCTCTATCTTTGTTGGGAATATTCTTATTCCCTGGACCAATCCCTTTGACTACATTAACAAAATCAATTTGGTTCTTTCACGCCCGCGATTTTCGAATAACAGAAGAAGAAGAAAAGCCATGGATGAACATGGCTTGATTTGGCTGGTCCAAGGTGGATTCGAAACTGGATTTAAAAGAACGGATTTGGAGACTCGGAAGTCTCTTCTCTGTAACTGATAAAGAAGAAGAAGAAAGATCTAATACATCGGAGTAAGACGGAGTTAACAACATTCTGTTTTTTTTTTTCTTTTTTGATAATTATTTTTTAGTTTTTTTTTCACAAAAATAATCTGTAAAGAAGAAAATGACCAACATATTTCATTAAAGATGTGAATCTATACTATTATTTGTGAAGTATTTTTTTCACATTCGACCTCTCAACTTCAAAGTTAGAGCGGCTAATATTGATACTTCCCTTAATGAACATTTTATCTATACTATTTATCATATAATTAATTATAAAAAACAAACCATTATCAAATATCGTTTATACCCTTAATGAATAAAATATATAAATTAGCCAAAAAGATAAAAATGAATTTAAAATATATTTGATAAATGACTAAAATTATTAATAATAAATATATCTATAATCTAAAAATATTTTAATATAAGAGGTAATTCATATATATTATGTTGTTATTCAAAAATGTCTCTTAATAAAATAGTTAAAAATTAAAAACAAAAAATCATAACTAAATTAATCAAATTTTAATTATTAATGCATGTATTAATCAATAACTATAAATTTTTATGTTCGCATGTGCGGACGAACTACCTAGTATACATTTATATTATTAGGATTAATTAATCTGAAATTAGGTTTAGAATTAATGGGTGGAGTTTTGAAGATGTAGTTTTAATTTTTTTAAAAATAAAAAATATATATTGAAAATTTCTAAAAAAAAGAATTACCCAAATTTTATTGTCTATTATGTTAGTGGTGAATATAGAGTTCAGGCAAGAAAGTGAACCGAAGAAAATCTCTTTTTGATATATACTTCATATTATTATTATTATTTTTTTTTTTGATCAACGAATGTATTACATATTATTTATCCTTCAATTATATGTTGTTTTACGTTAAGTATTTTGTCATTGTAATAAACACAAAAAGGAAGGTTTCAGCGCGTGGAAAAGGACGCGCCTAGTCGTACCTGAAAAAGGAAATTAGACTCTTAAGAGAAATAGGAAACAAACCTCTTTTCTCAAAAGCTTTCTCTCTATATAAACAAACCTCTTTTTTCTTTTTTTTTTCTTCTTCACAAAGCCAAAGCAAGATTTTAAAATTTTAAGGATCTTCTTCTCTCTATCTCTAAAAGAATTAATTTAACATAATTATGAATTCGTTGCTAGGTATGTTCGACTACTTCTGCGCACAGATGATGAGGAACAAAGTTACTGCTGATTTATCATCTAATGGATCATCATCCTCTTCTTCCTCCACCTCTGCGGTTCAAGCTGTATCGGTGGAGAAGTCAGCAAAGAATGTTTCAGTGGAGAAGGCAATGAGGTTTGCACCGGAGCTTGATGGACTTCATTGCTTGGAGACCCTAATTCGTTCTTGATCATCCCACAATGAACTTAATTCCTTTTTTATTTATTGGTCTTGTGTTTTTAGAGTTTGTCGTTGACTAACTATTTAAAAGCTTATATAAGAATTTTTATTAATTAAGTATTAATAAAAATTCAACTAAAAAGCACCTCTTCTATTAGATGCCTTAATCGGTAAGTTTACCACGTAATGTTCTGAGTTGGGGCTGAGTAACATTCATCCATGTTCCCTCGAAATTCACTGAAATCATCATGAATATTCCGACCACAGAGTTCATCGGAATATTTCGACCACAGCATTCGTCGGAATATATCGACCGACATGGTGTCGTCGGAATATTATGACAAGAGAAGTGGTTGAAATATACTGATGACAGTCTTTCGTCAAAACATTCCGATGGGGCAAGTTCGTCAGAATATACCGATGGACTTGTAGTCGTCGGAATATTTCGACCACACCATGTCCGTCGATATATTCTGACAAAACGTTATCCGTCTGAATATTCTGACGGACAAGTTCGTCAGAATATTCTGACGGACTTGTTGTCGTCGGAATATTATATTATATTAATTAAAATAATATTTTTTTAAAAAATTATTATTTTTTATTTTGAATATTATTTTGTTTTCTAATTTTTATATTTAAATATTTAAATTTAAAAAAATTATGAAAATAAAAACATAATATAGAAAGTAAATATGTTCAACATACACTAAAACGAGAAATTATAAAATATATTTGAAGTTTGACATTTAAAAAAAAGAAATCTAAAACTCTGAAGGAAACAACCGTTTCATCTTGTCCATTATTTCTTGGTTGGTCTTCTTCTGCTCTGCAAGTTCAGCAAGGATTGTAGTGTTCTGCGTTTCCAACGCTTCAATCCGGTCATCCTTGTCATTATGTGAAGAAGATGGACATGAAGATGCCCGACGAGCCAACCCGACTAAACGACCCTTCTTCTTTGGAACCGCCTGAAAAGAAAATTATAAACATATTTAAAACTAAATAATAAATATTATATATAGTATTAAAATTAAAAAGTATAAAAAATTTACCTCTTCCACCATTTGGTTGATTCAAATTCGGGCCAGTTGGTGGAACCCTCGGAGGAAGCATCGTCCAGAAAAGGCTGTGAAGCTAGAAATGCTTCCTTTTGAGTTTCTACCAACTCTATTACTTCCCTCATAACAGGATCTTGAATTTCGCCCGTCTTCTTGTTGGTGTATGCCTCCTTCATGACGTCGAGATGATCAACGGGTGGTGTATGCCTCCTTCATGACGTCGAGATGATCAACGGGTGGTGTATGCCTCCTTCATGACGTCGAGATGATCAACGGGATTACCGTCATTTGCTTGGACCTAAATAATTAATAACCAAAAAATCAAGAAATATATATAAAAATATTTAATATATATATATATATATATATTAATAATTAAAAATATAAAACTTACAAGTTGATTCTCCTTTGAAGACATACTGCACGCACCAAGATTGTGGACATAAACGCCTTTCCCGCCTCGATTGCTCTTGCGGTTGGCTGAGTTCTTCAGGGACTTGTCAATAGTCTCCTGCTTCGTCCAATGATCCTACAACTCTTGCCAAACCGTGTTGTTGATAAACTTCGGTCTCTTGCCATTAATCCACAACTGCTTCCACTCATAGATCTGCTTTGTATAAGACTCCATGGTCTTCTCATGAAATACCTGACAGACTGTCTCTGTGAGTCCGGACTCCCAAGTAAATTCTTGCTGGAACAAACAACATAACGGGTAGTTAATATAGAATATTAAAACAAAAAATATTTTTTTAAAAATAAATAGATACAGCAAAATGGCGGAACTACAACTCGCGGTCCTCCGTAGGCATCACACTGTATGTCGGATATCCCTTGCAGAGCATGTAATACATCATCTGGTTAATGCTCCCGTTAATGTCGTTGCTCGATTTGGTGAACCTTTAAAAAAAAATGTTAGAAAATAAAATGAAAAACTAAACAAAGATTATGTTTAAAATGATCACTAACCAGGTAGTGTATCCCCGTGGTTGGGGATGTAGAACCCAAAGATATTCTCTACCGGGTTATTGAATCAAAAGTTCAACTGGCATGGTACCCGACTCATATGGACCACATAGACCTGCAGCTAGAGGTGGAACCGGAGCGGGGATATGAGGAGGAAGAAACTGGGTGGAGTTTTGCTCATGCGATGATAATGATGTACGGTGTCACAATCACTGGCCATAGAGAATATTGTCTTCCGTGCTTTCCAAATGGGCTGAAACCATTAGTACATAATCAAAGATAAACATTTCTTCTCTTCGGCAAATTCTGGATATGTTGATTGGAAATGTTTCCATGCTTTTGCATCTGAAGTATGTCTAATAAGACCATCTTTGGAGTGCTCTGCATGTCATCTCATTGGTTTGGCAGTGTGTTCGGACTGATACAACCTCTTCAATCTTTCTGTCAAAGGCAAATACCACATCTTTTTGAAAGGCATCAAAACTCTTCCCCTCGTTTCCTGATAACAAGGTTTCCCACAAAATTTGCATCTCTCCCTGTTCTCATCCTCTCTCCAGTAGATCATGCAGTTGTCGATACATACATCTATCATCTGATACGGTAAACAAAGACCCGCTACAAGTTTCTGAACCTCGTAGTATGAACCTGGTGCAAGATTATCCTCTGGTAGAACACCTTTAATAAAATCAGTAATCACATCCACGCATTCTTTTCCAAATTATAATCTGTCTTAATACCCATCAATCTAGTTGCAGATGATAAGGGTGAATGACCATCTCTGCAACCTTTATACAAAAGTTGTTTTCCTGCATCCAACATGTCAAAAAATCTTCTTGACTCTGCATTGAGTTCTTCCCCACTATAATGATCATGTACCATTTGCTCAGTTCCTCCACCATAATCTACATTCGTTCTTGGTTCTTCATAAATAGAAGAATGTGTTTATTTTTTATTTGTTTATTTATTTTTTATTTACACGATTTTTTTTCGAAATCAAAATCATGTAATCAACGATTCAGAACTGAGCAGTATCGAATCAAATCTAAATCGAGTTAGGAATCGTAAGAACCCTGAAATACGGAGAACTATCAAATTAAAACCTCAAAAACCTCTCATAGCGATGAAATATTCAGGAGATGAAACAATGAGAACTAGTAGAGAGATTGAAGAAGATACCATTAGACTTGATTGCATCAGAGAGAATGGAATAAGAGATTATTAGTTGTTGCTTTTCGATGAGCTTCGGCTTTTGGGTTTGTGAAAGGAAGCAAAGGTAACGGCGGAGCATGCTAGTTATTATCAGATTAGAGAACTAGAAGACAAAAGACGCGGAATCGATTGTCGGCCGTTTTTTAAATATAGTGAAGTTCTTAAAACAAATAATTTTGTGACAACCCGTCCCGTGGACCCCGACTCACAGTCCTGCAGGGAATTGACCCTAACCCCTCACCATGGGAGGAAATACCTCCACATCCACCGGTAGGTTATTGATGCGCTTGGCGTTCCGCTTGTCCTGTGGGAGGGTTGTTAAAGGGTGAGGTCTTGGATTCGAGGAACGCCAAGCGCAAAAATAAATTATTGGTGGATGTGGAGGCGTTTCATCCCACAGTGAGGGGTTAGAGTCGATGCCCTGCAGGGCTGTGAGCCGGGATCCACATGACGGGTTGTCACAAATTTATGTTTGAGCGTATCTGAAACTAAACTTCTTGGAAGTCTTCTATAGAAAGTTATATTTTTGACACAATTTGGTCAATTACAAAAGTAACCTATTTCCGAGAAGACTTACATGGAAGTCTTCTCATTTTTTTTTTCATTAACAAAGAAAAATCGAAAAACTTCTAGAAAAGTTGGAAGACTTCTTGAAAAGTTGGAAGACTTCTAAAAAGTTTTCTCTAAAAACATACATAAAGTCAATTGCAAAACTAAACAATGCATTGAACATAAAACTTCCCTAGAAGTCTTCTCAGTGGAAAATACTTCCAGTTTAATCTTTTCCACGAAACATATCTGAAAAAAATTAAAAAAATTCTTAAATCTGATGAAGTTCATGTTTAACTTTTCCAAATACATATAATTTCTTAGAGAAAGTTACCCACTTGTTCTTGAACAAGAATCATGTATTTGAATAACATTAATAAGTTTATAAATTTTAAAATAAAAAGTTGAGATTTTGGAAAGGAATAAGAGATGAAGTAAAAGGGCAGTAGTTTGTGTATGTAAGAAATAAGAATATAAAGATGTGAATGTTGATTTTAGAAGCATTTATAGCTTCAAATTGATTGTTCATGGTGGGTGGTGTATTGATGTCAATGATAATATTGTAAATACTTGAAGAAAATGAGGATGATAGAGTAAAACAATTTTTTTCAAAAAAAAAATGATATTTTCGTCAATAATCTGAATTTCTGGAGTGAAAAGAGAACATGAAAGTTTCAAAAAATTCAGAGATTAGTTTTGCATTTGACTTTTAGTTTTGAGTCACTTTTGAAAAAAATCCGTATATATATTCAAAATGAAAATGCTTCATTAAAAAACTGAAAAATGAAAGAAAGATTATGTTTTAATCTAATAGGTTTATTGAATTTTCTACCCAATGCTGACAATGTGCACTTAACTTACAAAAACTATTATTTACAAAGTGATTTTTCGCATTCGATTCGAGCTCTCAATTTAAAAGTTAAATCGGTTAAAGTCAATGATATCCTTAATGAATTGTTATATATAAATTATTATAAACAAAATTTATGTAAATAATTTTAAATTTATATGTTATTTTAGATAATAATTAAAATTAATATAATAAAAATCTTCAAATATAAAAATTTATTTTAAAAAGAAAATTCTTATATATATTGTGTTGTTATATGAAGATAATATTTTTATTATAAAAGTTAAATGTTAAATAGAAATTGGCTAAAATACCACATTCTAAATACCACTTTTCATTTTTACACTTTGTTTACTTTAATCATATTTAGCCTTAGTTTTAAAAAGGTAAATAGAAATTTATATCTACGATTAACTAATATAACCTTATAGGGTTTCGTTTTGAGAGAGGTTTTGGAGGATTTAGGATTTAGAATTTAGGATTTTTAACAATAAATAAATACTAATTTTTTTTTTATTTTTAAATAGTTAAAAAAAAATTATCCAAAAAAAATTTCTGAAATTTTTTTCGAAAATAAATTTTATAAAAAATCGAATTTGAAAACTTATATTTCTAAAACTAAAAAGTTATTTTTTAATCTATTTTAATAGTTATTGATATTTATATGTATATATAAAGTAAGAATGTAAATGTCATTTACTTCTTTAATAAAAGTGTATTGGTGAAAATGTCCTTTTAAAAAATGAAAGTGTATTTGAATAAATGTACCTCAAATATTGTATTTGTGAAATTCCCCCATATAAAAACTATTTATAGTTAAATATTAATCAAACAAAAAAATTGTATAAAAATATTTTAAAATATTTATAAATGTGAGTGTTTTTCAAATTTCAACATAGTAATAATTATATATATTGATGAAAAACTTTGTTATAGAAATAAATAAATTTATTATTTAAAATTATATTACTGGTTTTTGAAATAATAAAACATAAACTATTCGTAAGAAGATTATGCCTCATGTACCCGTTAAATGATGATTTGGCGTGATGATTATCATATTATTACAATCGTCGATCGAATTATTAAATTCTAGATCTCTCCTATAGCTACTACCCGTGAACCATATATTTTGGCATGCTTGACCTTATAAAACAGATACCACTAAAACACGAAACCTGCATATTGTTTATTCAGCAAACGAACAATATATATATATATACGATATCTCTCACTATATCATAGAAACTAGAAACATATAATTTTCAAAGAGAAATAACGTCACTGATTTCGTCGTCATAATATCTTAATACAGTACGACCTCTATAAATTAAGAATTTTAAAATTTTATGAATTTATAGAGATATTAATTTATAAACTTTTCTTATTTAAAATTTTAAATAAATTTATTTTAAGATAGAAAAATATTTAATTTTAGTGTATAGAAATTAACTGTTATTTTATGAAATTTGACATTTATATTAATTTTGATTATGTTATTTAGTATATATTACATATATTGCATAGAACGTAAATTTGGTTATATATATAATATTACTAAATCTTATTAAAAATATAGTAAGTGTTGAAAAAATATAAAATAATTCTATTATAAATATAAAATAAACAATAGAATAATAATTTATTACTTATATAAATATGTATACCTACGAATTATTAATTTATAATTTTAATGAAACCATATAAAACATAAAATTTTCTAAAAAATATTATTTTATTATTTTATCGATTTGTATCAAATATTGAATTGACCCAAATTGGGACCGGTGAAATTTATTAATTTATAAAAATTATTAATTTATCGGATAATAATTTATAGAGGTTCTACTGTATATAATATACATTGTATGAAGTTGTATCTATAAACTTTTGATATTTTATGTTTGTAAAAAAACTTCTTATATTTTTATATTGATCATATTGAAAAATGGTTGTCTTTTCAAATTTGCAATTGGCCGCAGAACATTGTTTTAGTCCTTTCACAGTATTCAATTTAAATTTTATTTTAACATTAAGAAAATCATCTAATAATTTTGACGAATCCTTAAAATTTAAACATCTTTCTGTTTAGTAAATTTTATTTTTATTTCATAAACTCTGAAAATTATTTGAATTATCATGATATTATTTGAGTTAAAAATTACCTCTGAAACAAAATATCGTGATATTATTTGAATTAACAATTACATAATATATATTATGGATAAAATATAATAATTCATTTTTGTAAAAACATCTCCAACCTTATTTCATATTGCATTCCAAAATAGAGTTTGGAGTAAAAAAAAAATACTCAAACCTATTTTATTTTTCATTTTATAATGAAATAAAAATTGAGTTTACTTCATAAATAGAAGAATGTGTTTATTTTTTTTATTCTATTTTCATTTTAAAATGGAATAAACTTAATTCTTATAAAATTATTTGATTTTGAAAGAAAAAATGAAATAATACATCGGAGATATTCTAATCCTGGTTATACAGAAATATTTAATTTACTCTATCCATATGAAATTAAAATACCTTTTATGCAACGGGTTTGGGATTAAAAATACTCATATGAATAGTTAACGAATTCTAAAAGAAAATTCTAAATGAAGCTATAAATTTGTCTTCACTTGAGATTATGTGTAGACTAAATAATGCTTTAGAGTAATGGTGATATAAGTTTGCCCCGTGACAAATGGATTCGTTGAAGGATTAAGATATGTTCACATGGACAACCGTAAACGAATAAAGAACAATCATTCCATTCTAAATTTGCTGATTGGGTGTTTGAACAGATGTACCCACTCGCCAAATTGTGTTATATAATACTCCTCTGATTCATATTTTAGATAATTATAGCTAAAAGCATAAATATTGAGAAAATTATTACTTTTTAAAAATATCATAAATAAATTCAATCAGTCATAAAAAATAATATTATATATTGGTCACATAATATTCAATAAGTAAAAAGGTACATTAAAACATAAAAACTACTTACTGAAACAAATTTATTTTGCTAAAACTACCTACAATATCAAACATAGGGAGTATCATAGAAAAGTTGCCAAGAACCTAATTTCTTTAATCTATTTGACTTCTGGGTGAAATATATTGAAAGCAAATACAGTTGAAAGTATATTTTGGGATGATTTGTAGTGAAGTGATACAAAGAAATCTATAAAAGTAATAATAACGTAAAATCATGCAACTGTCTTGGAATTGGTCCAAAAAACTACTTGGGTTATAAAATGATGTTATGACATTGGACAAGATCTTCAAGAAATGCTCCATACCTCTTGATTCGGCTGGATCAGACTTAAAAAACGCCAGATGTTCGGAGATATATAATGGTCTGGTTCTCTCAAGATTCCCTCCATATAGCTTTACCACGTCGCTAGCCATTCGTGTTAATTCGTAATAAGTTAGCTATCCTAGAGGAATGCGCCAACCATATCTTTCCGTGGAGAGCCAGTGAGTTTATAGTCCTTTTGTTTTTTCTTGTCTCTGCTCTCACAATTTTATATTTGCTTCGTTCAACTCTCATAGGAAGTGAAATCAATCCATATTGAGAGTTACTCCTAAATCATTGATCCAAGAATATGATTCATTGTACATATATATACTCTATATCCCCTCAGGAACATCCCATAAAATTAAAATGCGACATAGAAGTTTGGCATGGTCTTTGCATAAAAATGACACGCACAAATCGAAGAACATCAATAACCTAATCTAGAGTAGTTTACAAAAACAATTTGGAGAAAGTTTTGCTTGCATAAACAAAGTTCTACAAGTTTTACTTGTTCTTTGATTTTATAACTAAAACATAAATGAGTATAAGAATTTGTGACATTAAATTTAAAATTTATAAATATTAACTCAATCAGTAATTTATAAATTCAATAAAACCACCCTAAATTAATATACACAATAAATAATAATATTTAGATAATAATGGAAAACTTATGTAATGTACTTTTTAAGAATCTGCTATATATAAATTTAGAAGCATTTTGATGACTTGTTGTCACCACAATGATTTTTACAATTTATGTTGATGTATTGTTACCATAATGATTCTCACAACTTATGCTGACATGTCATCACCACAAGAATTCTTACATAACATATTAACAACCTCATTATTTCCATAAATAAAAAACATGGAATTAACTAATGTGATTTAAAATATATGACAATTAATGATACTGAATAATAAAACTTGATAACAATTAATGATTTGAATTTCTTTTGAAATTATTAATATGATAATTTTATTTTTAATAAACCAACAAATTAATCTGATAATTTAATCCATTTCTAAATTTTATTTTACTTGCAAAAATGCATTTTATATTTTATATTTTCTTATTAAATAGAGGATTGTAATCTTTTAAATATATTTGGTAGTTAAATTTTAGAAAATATTAAATATTTTTTTTATATAGAAACTGATATTTATTATGTTTAATATTAATTAAAATTAATAGTGAAAAAAGAAATAACATTGATTGTAATTAAAAAGTTATTTTAATGATTAATTTATATTTGTACTTCTGTTTTAATAAATTGGAGAAAGCAAAACAAATCTCGGGACATCAATGACTCCGCACTCGGCAACCAAACTTATAACAAAAGCTTAAAATATTGTATTTTTTCTATATCTGAAAATCGTAAAGAACTGTAGATAGACAATTGATCCCTTACGTGGACTATTTCCTAATAAATCGTAGAATCAACTCAATGTCATCATCACCATTAACAATGGTACCAACAACGTTTTGTAAATTTTAAAATGTTTTTGAACATATACCATTTTCATTTGAATAATTTAGTATATATGCTTAAAAATTTGTTCTACTACTGTGACTGGAATTATTAATCATAATTTAAAATTCATGCATGTTGTTTCTTAGTATTATCAAAAATATTTGATATACAACTTTGTAAGTCAATTTTTCAAAATTATGAAACAAAAAAAAATCTCTCTATATACTCATTTATTGATCAATTAATAATTCTATAAACTAAAAACTTTAAAGTCTCAATATTATTAGTTTTAAAACTTTCTGTATATACATGTTGCAAAATTGGGAGCACTGACTAACAAACCTGTATAGTTAATATTTTTTTCTTTTTTGAGCAAAAGTTAATATTTTTCTAAATAATATTTTCATTAATATTCATTATGCATTCTCTACCACAAAATGTTTTTTGGGTCTCCATTTGTTTTTGTTAAAAGGTTTAGCTAAAGAGTTAATTAGTACCACATTCTATTTATGATTGCCAGCTTTTGGACAATAACCATTAAGTCTACTTATATAATCAAATCATAAATAATTGTCAACTAGTCTCTTGTAGAAAATTAACAATAACCCTTTTCTTTTCTCTCCTAATGAAAAACTCAATAAATACCCGCTAAACCCAACATTTTTCTCCACCGATCTCAAAGAAAATCAAACACATATTACTTCTTGAGTTTTTGCTACACAAACAAATGGCTTCAAGAAACTCTCTTGCACTCTTTCTTGCCCTCAACCTCCTCTTCTTCACTTACACTTCTGCTACATGCTCAAAGTGCATCCCCACGCCAGTGACCCCAAGCACCCCGACCACCCCAAGCACAGGTTCCTGTCCTAGAGATGCCCTACAGATTGGTGTTTGTGCTAATGTGCTCAAGCTAGTGGACCTAAAATTGGGAACCCCACCCGTAAAGCCATGCTGCTCGCTCATTGAAGGCTTGGTTGACCTTGAGGCTGCGGTCTGTCTCTGTACCGCTCTCAAACTTAACATTCTTGGAATCAACCTTAACCTTCCCATCGATCTCAGCGCCCTCCTCAACGTTTGTAGTAGAAAAGTTCCAGAGAATTTCCAGTGTGCATAAGTTGAATACTTATGTCATATCAAAAGCCAAACATATAAAAAAATATTATGGTTTACAAATGCTTGAACTTATTACCTTATCTTCTTGTGGTTTATAATTGTTGATTGTTTTTCTGTTTGTATTTTTCTTGAATTGTGTAAAATGGTGAACGTAACGTTTTTCAGGCAATAATGGATTATATATGGGTTTGTGTGTGTAATCGGCAAGTTTGTACTCCTTTACTTCATTGTTCATCTATCTCTTTTGTCATTGTTTTTTGAAGTTGATTAATAAAAGTATCAATCGATGTTGTTTTCTATATCGGCCTTATTTGTCTATCCAAAAGAACAAGGTGAAATGATAAAAGAAAAATAGTCTCACTGAAAACATGTTTCAGTTATTTAGTCATAAGCATTTATCACATAAAGTAAACTTCCAGTTTATACTTTTACTAGTACTATTCTGCCCCGTGTTTCGCACGGACATATTAAATATAAAACAAAAATAGATAAAAAATAATATTAATTTTTTTTGACTAATAGATTAAAAAAATTTGCAACAATAAAAATTGTTAAATATGAAGTATCACGCCCGTCGTCAATTTTACTATCTATAAATTATTTAATAATTTATAATTTTTCATTTAGAACTACATTATTTTATGTCAAATATTTTATGAAACTGAATAACAATAATACATTCAAAATTAAACAAATAGATTAAACGCGAGAGTGGTTGCACAACACTTTTGATATTATTTTAAAATGAATACATGTTTGCAATATTTTCTAAAAATATTGAGATATATTTAATTTTTAAGATTAAAATTTTGAAATTTTTTATAACTAAAATTTTAATTTTTAATCTTACTTATTTTTATTTTTAACCCACATTATTTATTATGTTTTTTTTAAGATTAAAACTTATATTTTTGTTTGTTTTATCAAAAGAAAATTATATTAAAGAACAAATCATGTGTCAAAATTTGATTGATTATGTGACTTGTGCTTTAGTATATAAATGACTAAGTTTAATATTTAAATCTCCTCGTTCCATTACAGGCAAAAGAGAGTATATATTTACTACGTTTTTCATTAATATGTATAAGAATGTGGTAAATACATACCACTAAATATATATCTCATTTTTGTTAAAATAAAATCGTCAATTTTCGAACATAAGTTTGACGTAATGTTTGCAAATAAATTGTTCTTAACTGGTGAAGATGGTATTTACACTGTAAAATTACCAGTTTTCTCTACACATTTGACGAAGTTACAAAGATATAAGTATTTCTTCTTCTGCTATGTTTATGTAGACTCAATACCACAATACCACCTACTTGGTTTCCTCACGGTGGTTAGTTAGGTTATTAGTTTAACCGTTTATTGTTGAAAAAGACATAAATTTGACTATAATTTAAGAAAGGGAAAAATATTATATGGCTACCTTTTCCTTTCGAAATAACTGAGAAGTTTGGGTCTGATCTCTAATTACCCTTCCTGATCCAAGATCAACCTTTGCTGAGATCTTATGAGATGGCGCTAAGCATATTTATGGGGTATGACATGGCTCTTAGCTTACAATCATACGTTTAGCTGGTAGCCCTATATCTATGCAATATTGGTATACTTCATTACTAGTTACCAATCACTAACGATTTACCAATCACAAACGATTTACACTAATTTTATAAAAAACTGTAGACTCAGCTTTTGTGTACTACTTTCGGCTAATTTTACTTTTACTGTTTTATCACCAATAATACAAGTGCGTATCCAAGTGCGTATCATCAATAAAAAATATGTCACATCATTTGTATTTTTGATAAACTAATTACTGGTTTAATTAATCAAATGATACAGTATTGAATTATAATTCTTAAGTTATTATTTGACTTGTTCTTTACTCCAGCTATATTAATTTTATAAAATGCATGAACTCTCCCGTGATCAAATTTGGCATATTCAGACTTTTATCATTGCTCAAATTTGGCATTTTCAGATTATCATTGATTCGAGATGGCTTCATACTCAATCAAACGGTACAGGTGTGTATGCGTAACATTACATATACTGTAATAGTATATGATCGGAACTTCGATCCAGCGGCTATATGAGTTGGAATTTGGATGGACTATAATGAAAGTACAAAAATTGATTGATTTTTAGACTTTCGTCCAAAAGTACATAAATTGATTCACGAAAGACATTAAAATTCAATATCAATGTAGTCATATATATATATATATATTGATCTAAGCAACAAAAAAACTTTAATATACTCGGAGAAAATAAATTTTGGGAAAATCCAATAATTTATGGGAAATTTTCCAATTATTTTTGGGAATTTACCACAAATGACTCAAAGATTTTGAATGCAAATTTATACTTAAATTCATTTAAATACAAAAGTAACTCAAAAGTGTAGTGAAATTACAATCAATCATTTATGACCGAAAAAATTATGTAAATAGTTTTACAATTTTATTCTTGTGAAGTTTTCTCTACCTAGCAAAGTCTTTTAAGAAAATATTTCTAGATAAGTCTTCTAGTGTATTTCGAAAAGTCTACTCGTGCATTTCGAGAAGTCTACTTTGTTTAGTTTTTCAATTTATTTTCTAACATTTTTTTAAAGGTTTACCAAATCGAACAACTGCATTAGCATGAGCATTAACCAGATGATGTATTCCATACTCCGCAAGAGATATCCGACATACAGTGTAATCAAAATATCCGACATACAGTGTAATAATCTTCTACCCTATCAGCAGGCTGGTGTAATTAATAATCTTCTACCCTATCAACAGACATACAATGTAATAATCTTCTACCCTATCAGCAAACATACACTGTATGTCTGATAGTCTTCTACTCTATCAGCAGACTGATGTTCGCTAGTACTACCATGTTCATAACCACTTTCCCCATGAAAATACCAAATCTTATAATTTCGTGTAAACTCTCTCATATATAAATGAGTCCAAACATCCAAATCCTTTAAAATCCTACTATTATTGCAAGAAGAGCAGCGACATCTTAACATACCAATATTTGCTTCCGGTTGTTGTTGAACAAGCCTCATGAATTCTCCAATACCTTCCATGTATTCTTCCATAAGTAACTTGGTGTTTGGATCCATATGAGGTCTATCCATCCACGAACGATAATAATTTCCATAAGCCATTATTTTTTGGATTTATGATGAGTAAAGAGAGTGAAGAGGAGAATGAGGGGAGAAAGTATTTATAGAGAAATCTGTTTAATTAACCGACGAAATTCCGACGGACAAGTAACAGTTCGTCGGAATTTTGTCGGAATATTTAAATGGTCAAATACCTCATCGGAATTCGGTCGGAAAATCAAACGATCAAGAGAATAGTCGAAATTTTGTCGGAATATTCTGACTATATTCCGAGAAGTCCAACGGATATAATTGTCCCTCGTAATATGGTCAGAAATTTCTGACCACCCTTGATTTGTCGGTATTTTGTCGAAAAAATCCGACGAAATACCGACGGAAATCGTATTTTAAATTTCGTCGGTATTCCGTCGGAATTCGGTCAAAAATTCCGATGAATAAACACTTCGTCAGAATGTTCGTCAGAATCTGCTGTGTTTTTTGTAGTGTGTTTACCATAACATGTAAATAAGCCACATGAGTTGATTATTCTTTAGATTTTGTGTGTGGGGCTTAGCTAAAGCATTGTCATTCTGAAGCAAAAAAGAGCGAAACATTCCAATCAAATGGGAACGGTCTTGGTCAAACTCTTTTTCACTATGTAAATGCTTAAGCTTTCTGATATTATTCTTCAAGTATATTACACTTTTTCTGTGTCCTTCCATTCAAATATTATTATCTTTGGTGAAAAACTTTCAATGATAGATTCTTATTTTGGATGCTCTAAGTTTGGTAATAATTCTCAATGAACAGAACCACAACGGGCTCAATATATATATGTTTATGGACTTTTAGCAAAAAAAAGTTTTGTAGATTTTATTTAAAATTTTAATAAATTTTTACTAAAATTCTATAAAAATAAAATAATACATATAGAAATAGTTTAGGCTCCTACAATTTGTTTTTGTAAAAAATAGTTTATTTTTATATAAAAGTATGTATGTATACAAAAAAGGAGGGCCTCAAATTGTTATAACATAGGAAACACATGATCGGATCCGCGGCGATCGCACCCATTGTTCCCTCCTTAGAACCGGCCCTTAGCAGAACAGCTCCGTGGCACGAGAAGAGAGCAAGGTACTCAAATGTTATATAGGGTCATTCTTCTTTTTTTTTTTTACCGGATAACATGAAACGAAACCAATTTTACTAACAAGTTAATCTTGTAAGCTCAAGGATTTTGAGCTTGATGTGTTAGTTCAATGACACAGAGAGAGTGTTGATTGACATGGAACTTTGGAGTATGGCTCGTACATATTCAAGAAGGTTGAAGTCTGGTGTGTTACACATTGACGATAATGTGTAACACATCGACGTGGACAGAGGGAACTATGACGTGATGACGTGGAGAGTTTCTATTGGTTGATCTTGTTTGGACGTGATTAACAAACTAGAAGATCCTCATATCACAAATTGGAAGATTTGGTGATGCTGTTTTATAGGAAAATAGATATTGCACAATTGAAAAGAATTGGTGGCAATATATAAGAAAACTTAGACCTAGGATTAGGTTAAGCTTTTAACGTTGTATTCTCATAGAAACACAAAAGGGGTTTTGGGGTTTCAGGAAGGGAGTGATTTGCAGAGGTGATCAACAGGAGTTGGTTCACGCAAAGGGTAGATTAAGGATTGGTCCGTCTCAAACCGTGTGTGGTGTTGAGTAATTCGGATTAGACAAGTCTTTGTAAAAGATTGTTTAAGTGATTCTTAATAAAGAGATAGTTGGTCTCGAATCCTCTGTGTTCTTATTGGTTTCGGTTCCTACAGACTTTTCACTTTTTCCAACTTGTTTGAGGACTTTGTTGAAGTTCTGAGCCATAAGACTTATTTTATCTTCAACTTCTCAAAGACAAGGCTACGTTGAAAGCTCAGGTAAACATCTTGGAATTGGAGCAGCCTATGGTCCAAACTGTAACTCACTCAGTTTCAAAGGAGTCTAACTCAGAAGTATTGACGCTTAAGAGAGCTTTGGCTGAACAAGAAAGAAATCAAAAGCAATTTGAGGTCAAATTTAACCAGCTGAGTGATCTACTGGTTCAGGAGATAGACAAGAGTAAGCTACTTGAGAGTCAACTCACTGAAAACTATAAGAAGCTGAGGATGCTTAACACTGGATCTTCTACACTTGATCACATATTGTCATTGGGACAATGTCCAAATGCTTACACGGGTCTAGGATACCAGGGTGCTACATCTCAGACTATGGACTCAGAAGAAAGAATTACCTTTGTAAAAGAGACAATCCCTGCAAAATACGACAAACAACATGAAGTACTCAAACCTGTTGCTACAGTTACTAGGACTGAAAACAAAATCAATTCAAGAAGGCAGGGGAATGGTTGCCTCTTCTGTGGTAAGCGAGGTCATAGTGTGAGGTTTTGTTACCTTCGCAGACATCAGCTTGAAAGAGCATGGAGATTGAATTTGTGCTTCATAGAACCTAAGAAATGTGGACAGGTGTGGACCGCTAAACATGATTTGTATCCTAAATTCAAAAGACAGGCTCGTCATGAGTTACATACAGATTTTGATGTGTCACACACAAGTGCTGCAGAACACATTGAAGAAGTTCTCTGTAACTCAGCATTTGTTCAGGTCGAAGAATCAGAGATCGTAAAGCAAGCTAGTCAGGAACTACATCCTAAACATGTCTTATCACACCTGGGTAGAGAGGAACATGCTGAAGAACTTGTCTACAACTTATCTCAAAGCTATCTTGAAAAGAAAGAAAAGATGAAAAGAGAAAAGGCAACTTCAGGTCGTGGTGATCTAGGAGACACAGCTTATGTATCATTTAACAGTGAGGAAACTGCTTCAAAAGTGATTGGACACGTGGATCAGATGAGATTAATCCAGCCTAAAGCCAATGTTGTTAAAGCAAAGAGCCTGTCTCAGAAAGATGTAACCCACAGAGACGAAGATGTTACACACCAGAGTATAAGTGGAAGTTTGCTTTACCTCACTGCCTGGCGATCAGATCTCAGCCTTGCCATAGACATATGCTTCCCATATCAAACTACTTCAAGAGTATCACCCCCAATGGTTGTCAAACAAATCAATAACCATGTGAAAGGTATCCTTAAACTCAAGTTACATTATTCTTTTGACACTAACATGATGATGGCAGAAGTATGTGATGTTAATTGGACGTGTTGCTGGGAGGAGAACAACCAAAAGTCATTTCACAAGGCATCACTTTGTCTTGCTGGAGAGAAATACACAACCTTGAAAAAATTGTGGACCCATATCTTGACAAAGAGACTGATACACTTTGAGTATGGTAATCTTTCTGACCCTTCTGAAGTTCACTGCAATAACTTGAATGTCATGTACGTAATTATGAACCTTGTTCGATTATCAATGACTAAGCAAGCAGACATTAGACATCAACTTGTTAGAGAGGTAGAAAAGGAAAAACTTGTTGTCATTAAACATGTTGCATCTGAGAACCAACTGGTTGATATAGTACCAAACTACCTCACTTCAATGGCTTTTTGTGTATGCGAAAAGCTCTTGGAATCTCTGATCTCTAACATGTTTTGTCCTTGAGAAAAGGTCATGTTTACAACTGAAATTGCATATTAAGTCACGCAAACTAAAACCTCTTGTCAGCAAGTTTTGTCCATGTAAATAACAGAAGCTACAATGACTAGGTATGATCATAGCAGTTCACTGAAGAAAGATACTCATCTCGGAACAGGATGCAACACATTTTGATTCTGGTGATGATCACTGTCTGGATTGAACAAAGTAACACGAGAGAGGATGAGTGTAACATGTGCATATATAAAAAAAAAAGGGTTTAAAAGTGTGACATGCAGAGAACAAGAAGTCTTACACACTATGAGAAAAAAAAAAAAAAAGTAATAAGGCCCAATGTGATAGACACTCGATTTGAATCAGGATGCAACACATTTTGTATTTGACATCGATCACTGTCTTGATTGGGCAGAGGTAATTCTTGTACTTTGATCCTCTTGAAAGAACATGAAGAAAACACTACTGAAGATGAAGAGGTAGGAACACAAGATACCCATTGTGTTGGCTGAAAACGGTGTGATCATGATCCAAGTCAAAGTGGAATCTGTTAGTTGATGGACGAAGGAACTTGTGACAGCTACTCGGCTGAGAAATAGCTACAGGTTTGCGCTGACAAGTTGATTTCCTTAATCGCTTTTTGTGATGAAATATGTGATGAGGTTGATGTTGATCTATCTTGCTGACACATGAAAGTTATCAAAATTCAATTTTGTAAATCCATTTAATTTATTTATCTCAGGTGTACATGCTAGATGATTTATCATGGGGTCCTTATCTATTCTCTGCAAATGTGTCGAACTCAGTTTGATGTGTCTTTTACATTTAGGGTCTAAGTGAATTGGAATCTCTGGTTAGTTAAAGTGAACATCTTGAGTTTGAACTGTCTTTTTGGTTGATTATGTTTCCACTAACAATAGTTGTTGAGTGAATCATATAAGTTTCCTCTATGTTCCTGTGAGAGATACTCAACTCAACACTTGTGTCAAGTTCAGTAAATGATAAGTACCATCCGACTCCAGGTAAGTGCCTCTCCTCTCTTTGAACCAATTAGTTTTATCAGAATATGCAATCAAGTAGAATAGATGATACATATGGTAACAAACAGGGGGAGAACTTGCTTGAGATTTGAACAAACTCACATATTTGTTATGTGGCTGATAATTCAGTGAACATGTGGTTATGATATTCATCTTAACGATTACAATTATCTTGCTTTCATGCTTCACTGGTTTTTGTGTTTTTGAGTTGTTGTTGGCAGGATGCTTGAATTGACATATTCAGATAAAAAGGGGGAGAGTGTAAGCTCAAGGATTTTGAGCTTGATGTGTTAGTTCAATGACACAGAGAGAGTGTTGATTGACATGGAACTTTGGAGTATGGCTCGTACATATTCAAGAAGGTTGAAGTCTGGTGTGTTACACATTGACGATAATGTGTAACACATCGACGTGGACAGAGGGAACTATGACGTGATGACGTGGAGAGTTTCTATTGGTTGATCTTGTTTGGACGTGATTAACAAACTAGAAGATCCTCATATCACAAATTGGAAGATTTGGTGATGCTGTTTTATAGGAAAATAGATATTGCACAATTGAAAAGAATTGGTGGCAATATATAAGAAAACTTAGACCTAGGATTAGGTTAAGCTTTTAACGTTGTATTCTCATAGAAACACAAAAGGGGTTTTGGGGTTTCAGGAAGGGAGTGATTTGCAGAGGTGATCAACAGGAGTTGGTTCACACAAAGGGTAGATTAAGGATTGGTCCGTCTCAAACCGTGTGTGGTGTTGAGTAATTCGGATTAGACAAGTCTTTGTAAAAGATTGTTTAAGTGATTCTTAATAAAGAGATAGTTGGTCTCAAATCCTCTGTGTTCTTATTGGTTTCGGTTCCTACAGACTTTTCAAATCTTTGGTGATAACCAACAGGTTCTTTTTTTTCTGAACACAATAAACAACAGGTTCATATATTGCATTTGGGTGAGAAACATCATGATGATCCATTGTTTGTCACGGAATTTCAGCATCAAATGTTTTGGTGACTTCTCGGAAGGTATGTAAGGATAGTTTCTCTTTCTCAAGATGTCTCAAACTGTTACTCAGATTTCTTGCTTTGTCCCCATGACTACATATAAGAGGAGGCCCATGATTCAATGGTGTACAATTATCGACATGGCTTCTCAGGTTTTGCAGCCATGCTCACTGATTCACAAGCCAAGAAGATGGCAGGTACTTAGTATTAAATCTCATGTTTATATCCCCTAGAGACTATGATGGTCATGGCACCCACGTCGTCACCATAGCATGTGGCTCTGTCTTGCCCATCATAAGCAACAAGGGCCTAGCTGGAGGGACTGTGAGAGGTGGGCCACATCGTGCTCGTATAGCAATGTACAAGGCTTGTTGGTATCTTGATGATCGAGAGATCGATATTTTCGTCTGCAGGTATCTTGAAAGCTATGGGAGAGGCTATGCATGATGGTGTGATGTTCTGTCTCTCTTTATAAGATCTAACGTTTCTATAAACACAGAAATTGATGTTCGGAATGGGAATCCTATAAGAGGCTATCCATGCAGTCTTAGAGGGTATAACGGTTACTGGTAACAACATGATGCTTTGGTTATTCTGCTTAAATCTTGTGTTTTCATCTCTTATTACACTTTGAATACTTTTAAGTATATGTGTTTAAATTTCAGTTTGGTCACTCTATCGCAGGGTCAAGCAATGTACACAGGTCCAAAACTTGGCTTCAGTAGCTTGGTTTACCCAGAGAATCCAGGGACCAACAGCCAAAGTTTTTTATGGGTATTCTTCTAAAATAAAGTTTTTATTCTTCTAAATAAAGAAGCACTAGATGTAACCAAGTCTTTTGTTTGAATATAATTTCACATTCATTCAAAAAAAAAAAGTTTCGATGGCGGGGTAATATCAAATCTCTAATTTCTTACTAGGAAATCTGAATTCACTCTGTTTATGTGAGTTTCTTTTCTTCAACTCTAACCGTACAATTGCGGGGAAAGTCGTGTTGTGTTTTACTACATCATCTTACAGTAGTTCTGTGTCGAACGCTGCACGTGATGTGAAAATCAATGTATTCTCATTATTGAAATGTAGTAATATTTTTTATTGTCATGTATTTGTCGATTTAAAACTGAATTTAGAAACTATCGATTTAATATGAATTGTCATATTTTTAATGTACTATTGATTTTTATTGTCTTATTTTTCATTGATATGAATTGTTGATTTAAAAACTGAAAATGATTTTTTATTGTCATACATTTGTATCACAGTTCTAACAATCGATCTACACTATTTCTAATACATATTTGATTTTGAAACTACTACTATCTTTGAAAGCGCGTATATATTTTTTTAAACCATTTATTTTTAAAAATGCATTAATTTATAAATTTTTATTAGAAAACAAATAATTTAAAAGTTTTTCTATAATAATGTTTGAGTTTAAAGATTTTTTTAATATCTGGCACATATACATGGTTGAACTGGTAGACCCGGTACCTTGTATATAATCCAGTTCAGATTTAATGTAAATTTTTGTTATTTAAATATCTGATATAACCGGGTAAAAACCCCAAAACTCATTATTAATCCGTGATCTGATATCATTGATCCGAAAAAAACATAAGATATAATATTTTTGTTTTTTTATTAAATTACTCATATAATTTTTAATACTACATAAATGGTTATTCCTTAGACTTTGATAAAAAAAATTATTATGTTGTCTAAATAAAAAATGATAATATAAAAACTTATTGATATAAAAATATTAGTTTATTTTTATTATTAAACCTATTATAAGTTTTTGTTTTTTAATTTAAATTTAAAAATTTATTAGGTTATCAAAATTAGTTTATTATGCTATCAAATTTTTTTTAATACACATAGATAAATTAGTTTAATACACATTTCGTGATTGAGGATGATGATGTTGAGTTATAGAGGTTGATAATTGATAAATTTTTAAAAAAAAAGAAAAAAAAAAGATAATTGATAAATTTATTATTTAGATTAAAAATAGTTATGTATAAAAGATTGTAAATCCAATAAGCTAAATCAGAGTTATAGGCCCAAAAAACTCAAAGATGAGAAATGTCATTAATGAAATTGAAGGTTGTTGATAAAATTAAGGGTATTTTTAGAAAAAATTAAAATTTTCATTAAGGGTATAATATATGAATGATCCTCTTTTAAAGGTATTGATGTTTATATATAGTATAAAATCTAGGGAAATAATCTAATAAATATATAATTCTGTATATTTCTAGTTTGGATAAACTTTCAATATAAGTATTAGTTTATTTTGTTATTAAACCTATTATAAGTTTGTGTGTTTTAGTTTAAATTTAAATTTATTAAGTTATCAAAATTAGTTTATTATGTTATCAAAAATTTGTAATACACAATGAATAGTGAGTTTGTAAATACATATATTCATCACATTTTATGAATGAGGATGATGACGTTTAGATATAGAGGTTGATAATTGATAGATTTATTATTTAGATTAAAAATCGTTATGTATAAAATAATGTAAGTCTAATAAGCTAAATTAGTTTTATAGCCCCCAAAACACTATAATTCATTAATGAAATTGAAGGTTGTTCATAAATTAAGGGTATTTTTTGAAAACTATTTTTTTTTTTATTAATGGTACAATATATGAAATGATCCTCTTTTAAATGTATTGATGTTTATATATAGTATAAAATCTAGGGAAATAATCTAATAAATATATAATTCTGTATATTTCTAGTTTGGATCAACTTTCAAGATAAGTATTAAAATAATTGTTTTAGACTTTGAATAAAATATTAATAAATATTTTGTCATAATATTATCTCCAACTCATGAACCTTTTATGAACATATGATATGGTAGAATCAGTCATGAGCATGGTAGTTGGTGGTTTAGCCTGTAGCATAAATGTTTCAAATCTGCTTATCTCCAACTCATGAACCTTTTCTAATCTTTTTAATAATAATTAATGTTTTGAAATAATGTATTGAGAATATGTGGTTAATATTCAATTTTCAATTAAATAAATTATATAAATTATATATATATGTGGTAAATAATCTAGGGATATAATCTAATTTAAAACTGAAATAAAATTCACTATAAAAACTTAAAATAAGTTTTGTTTAACCGATATGATTTTAATATTGATTCACCACAAGTTATTTATTATTCAAAATACGTGTTGAATAAAAATTGAAATAAATATTTCCCATAACTTATATTGACTAGTAATTTTGATAAATTTGTAAAACTTATTACATTAGTTGAATACGTAAAAATGATAAGTGTAAAATATTTTTTTGGAAAAATTTAACAACATATTAAAACTTCAAATTAATGCATTTAACATCGCTGACCCAAATTATCTATATAATGAAATAAGGTGATAGCACAAATTAGTACAACAACAAACGGAAAAATCTAAAAATCGAAATGGATGGTAAAATGAATGAGAAGAAATTCACTGAAAGTAGCATCTCGGAGGATGCGATTTTATCCAAATGCCTAAATGGTATTTTTAAGGAATCCAACAAACTTGCGAGGCTGTATAATGCCAGAGTAGATGTGTTGATAGTCTCTCCCGCTGGAAAACCATATCTTTTCAAAAGTCCATCGTCGTTGAAACTAGTTAGGATCCTGAAACTTCAAAAAACACTAAACAGTGTCATGAAAGAATTGGAATATGAGAAAGAGCGTGCGAAGGTAAATATTTAATTTTTTTATTGGTTGTATCATCTTTTATAGTTTAAATACTATTTAATTAACAAAAAATGTTTACAGTTTTAAAACAGTAATTGTCCAAACATAATTCAACCTATGCATTTGATCTAAACCTTAATAGTAGCCTATTGTGTTAAATCCAATTATTAATTATATCTTTTATCTGTTTAATATCTGATTGTCTTAAAAAAAACTATTTATTCATTTTAGGTTCTAAAGAAAAGGCATCAAGAGTTCCTTCAAAATTATGAAATGAAGGAGATCAAAAATATGAAAATCGATGAAGTGATCACTTTCATAGATAAACTTAAAGCTGTACAAGAGATTGTAAAGCGTAAAAAGATAGATATTGAAGATTTATCATCTCAAAAAGAATAAGAAGAAGAGTAAAACTTAATGAATAAGATATATTACTATATATCATATCATATCTTGCTTTCCAAAATTTATGCAATAATCCAGTTTATTGTAATAAATAAAAAAATCAAATAGTTATGTTTTATCTTTTGGTCAAAATTTCGTTATGTACTGTGTTTTAAAAAAAATATATTTTATGGTATGTATCATCGTGGTCACTGAAAAATTGGTGTAATGTATCTATTGAGCTTTGGTTACATTATATTTTTCTGAAGATGAAAATGGCATGGTAGTTGGTTGTTTACCCTGTATCATATGTTAAGGGTTCGAATTTTTGATGTAGCGGAAGCTACGATAACACACGGATCTTATTTAGTCTGCGAATACCTAAGATCAATGTCTTCTTAAATTCCTTGAGACCTCTATAGATCTACCGAAAACAATGAACAAAGAGAGAACTCTCAATTTTATTTATCAAATCATAAACTGAATACAAACTTAATCTTAAGCGGCTATATATAAGAAAATCACAAAACCCTAAAATAGTAAAGATAATTATCTAAATAACTAAATAAAATAAATGATAAGTATTTGGAAATATCCCAAATATTTATATACGTGATTTTCTCTGGGTTGGAGAAGATTCATTCTCAAATCTTAACCATGGTCTTCAATTATTTTTTTCTTCTCTTCGATCGATGAAACTTAGCATCTTTGCTCTTCACGTAAACAAGCAAAAATAGAACAAAATGGTATTTTCCATGTATCCAATCATCGTTGTTGTTGAACCTGCCAAGAAGTCTCAGCAGTGTAAAGGAGCTTCTTGTATATTACGTTAGAGGCAACCGCCTTATATACATCGTATGTCTTAAGACCTAATTACAAGCACATATGGATTTACATTAGAATAATACAAGATAACCATTGGGGGCCTCATTTGGCCCAATACCCCCCTCCCCATCAAGGTGGAGTGTGTAGATTGAAAACACCCAGCTTGAGAAGAAAATCTTCAAGTTCTCGTCTTCCTAAAGCCTTCGTCAAAATGTCTGCTAGTTGGGACTTCGTCGAGACATGTTTAGTAGCTATCGTACCTTTCATAGTCTCATCTCTGATGAAGTGACATAAATTACCGACATGTTTTGTACGAGCATGATACACCGGGTACGAGCATGATACACCGGGTACGAGAATGAGTGTAAGACAATAGGATAATCACAGGAAATGCCCATTGCAGGCAATAGCCCCCGAACCAGAGGAGCTCGCTTACCATGTCTGCCATTGCGCGGTACTCCGCTTCTTCAGAGGAGCGCGACACAACATCATGTTTGTGTGTCTTCCACGACACTGGCGATCCTCCTAATTGAATAAACCAGCCTGTCAATGATCTCCTAGTGATAGGACATGAAATCCAATCTGCATCACACCAAGCAGACATATCAACCTCAGTATTTGATCGAATTAAAATTCCTTGTCCAGAACGGTTCTTGAGGTAACGGACGACTCTTAGTTCTTCGTCCCAGTGTTCCTCCTGTGGAGCGATCATGAACTGCGAGAGGATATGTATAGCATACGAGAGCTCAGGCCTCGTTACACCAAGATAGATAAGTCTTGCAATCAAGCGACGATATCTTAACGGTTGTGAAAACGGTTTACCATCAGCAAGAGAAAGTTTATGGTTTTGTTCCAAAGGAAAAGCGACCGGCTTGACTCCGAGAAGGCCTTTTTCGGTTATAATATCCAATGCATATTTCCTTTGAAACAAATACATGCCTGTAGGATTTCGCGCGACCTCGATACCCAAGAAATATCGCAAGAAATATCCAACGCATATTTCCTTGGAATGAGTATTTTAGAAGACTTGAGAGGATTTTATATTTAAGTGAGTTTAAAGGAAGTTTGGGTGGTTTCAGTGAAATTCAACAGAATGAAACGTAAATACTGATGGTTCTAGTAAAATGTATTTCTAAACGTTAGTGTTTTAGATGATTTGATTTCTGTCATAACTCAATTTTCCACGGAATAAAAATGTATATACAACAAGATGATAAATTGCCTTTAAGCTCATCATTTTTGTAACTCCAATATTTTGCTTTCGACATTGCAACTTTTGAAGATAGAGACTCAATAATCACACACAGCAAGTTTTAAGATTCAATAATCACTCGCAGCAAGAAAATTTGTTAAACTAATCATAAATCCAATAGTGATGATGACAAATTGTCTAATACAACTCACATCTTTCCCTCGAGGGTTGCAGGAACAGAAACAACAGTTGCAACATCTTTGTTAGTGTCCTCAGGACGTCCAAAAATATCTACAATAATTCTTTCCTTAAGGTTTTATAGACACATGAGACATGGTTATTGTTGGGGATAGATTATATCTATCCGGTATAGGCCTATTTAGACGTGATCTCGGTCCACGAACAAGATTAAAGCCGGCCCATAAAACCTAAACCGACTTTAGGCAAACAAGCGGGTGTATATATAAAGAAGAGAAGTTGGAATGGAAAGAGATTGACACACATATACAACCAGAACAATCTAGAACTAGGATTCGAGACATGTCGTCTCGGATTCATCAAGTCACAAGCTTTGCACCAAAAATCGATCGAGTCTTAGAAGCAACTCAAAAGACTCCTTTCACAAAGAAGATCACCGATATCCGAATTCGACATCAGGACAAACTCATGATTCCGTCCTTCCGCGGCGACTCTGACCCTAGCGATCACATGATCAATTTCAACATCGCCATGGGCCGAGCTCACTTCACCGCAGAAGAACGAGATGCCGATTATTGTCAACTATTCGTTGAGAATTTAACTGGACCAGCTCTCACTTGGTTCTCTCGATTATCGGAGAACTTGATCAGCACTTTCAAAGAGCTCTCTACCGAGTTCCTGAAGCACTACTCCATGTACATTCGCCAAGGAGCCTCATCGACCGACCTATGGAAAATATCTTAGGGTAAAAAGGAATCTCTCCAAGACTTCACGGAAAGATTCAAGAACCTAGTCTCTAAGGTCGACAGCCCAGATAAAACCGCAGTGGAGGCACTACGCAATGTGTTATGGATCAGATCATCCTTCCGATCAGATCTCTATACGAATAGCACAATCACTCTCGAAGACGCCGTTCACAGAACGAATTGCTTCATCCGCATGGAAGAGGACAATGCAGTGTATACCGCGAAGCAAAACACGTTAAAACACCAGTTAACACCAAAGGCAACGCCCACTTACCAGGAACCTCGTAAGCATCTGCCTAATGATAAAAAGGGCAAGATTTACTTAGCCACAGAGGAACCAGGAGCCGCTTCCGCTACAGCACCAACCGAACGACCATGGAACGTATGGGACAGAACTCTGGAGGGGAAACCTTTGTCGTACGACGAAACTAAATTTTGTACTTACCACAAAGCCAAGGGTCACGACACGAAGGAATGCAAGCAGCTCGCGAAAGCCTTATACTCAGCATTCAAAAGCGGAGTCGTCACACCCGATCCACCAAAATCTAAACCCGCTAGAAAGAAAGGCAACTGGACCAAAAATCGACAAACGAACGCTAGAACGCAGGAGCCTAGCCATGCATTTCACCCAGTCGATCAGGACGCAGATGCTCCACCTCGGCATCGCAACAATACCGATACTGAGGACGAAAGACCACAAGTCACTCGCCAAATCAACCTCATCCTGGAGTATCCTTCGACGTCTTCTTCTTCCGACAATAATAGTGATCGAGATCTCCGGGACCACCTCCAACATAAACGCTCAACAACCGACCTACGCAATCCTCTCCTTCACAGGAAAAAACCAAAGCTCTCAGACGACGACCTCCGTCAGAAACTTACCCCCATGGCGAACACAGTAGCACCTGATCTTCAGAAGTCGTTATCCGATAAACATCCCAGCATTTTCCGACGAGTTAACGTCATTCTTGGTGGATCACCCCTGTGCAATGATTCAGTGAAGGCAATAAAGGAGTACCAACGCAAAGCAGTAACTACTCAATGATGGTCAACCAAACGTGAGGGAGAAACGCCAATAATGTTCTAAGATAATGATCTAACCGACGTAGATTAGCCGCACAATGATCCCCTGCTAGTCAAGCTTCAAATTGGTGCTTACGAGGTCACCCGTGTCCTCATCAACACCGGGAGCTCGGTCAACCTCATCTTCCGACAGAAGTTGATAAAAATGATGGTGGAACTCAAGGGCATCAAGCCTTCGTCGAAGGCGTTTACATGATTCATTGGTTCATCGACACAGCTGTTGGACACTATCCGCCAAAACCCAGTACAACGCAATCTTGGGCACATCATGGCTTCATACAATGAAGGCAGTTCCATCGATGTACCATCAATGCGTCAAATTTCCTACCAAAGAAGGGACCGTCTTCACGCTCAAAGGGAATCAACGTCTCGCGAGAAGCATGTTGATCTTCGATTTCAAAAATCAGCAAGTTGCTTTCCTCGTCAAGCCAAAAAGAAGCTTTTGCCACCGAAGGAGGAAACGATCCAGGTCGGCATTGATGCGGAGAACCCATATATAACCGTTGGCATAGGCTCCGAACTCAGCGATGACCTGGCAACGGAACTAACCGCGTTCCTCCGCGCAAACAAATCAACTTTCGCTTGGATGACTGCCAACATGCCCACTATTGATCCAACTATTACAGCCCATCAACTAAACGTCGACCCAACATATAAGACGATCAAACAGAAACGGTGTAAACTCGGTCCCAAAAGAGCCAAGGTCGTAAACGACGAGGTCGATAGACTTCTCGGAGCAGGATCCATTACCGAAGTTAGATATCATGACTGTCTAGCCAATCCGGTTGTCGTCAAGAAGAAGAACGGAAAGTGGAGAGTGTGCATCGACTTCACCGATCTAAATAAGGCTTGCCCAAAAGATAGCTTCCCCTTACCTCACATCAACCAGATGGTTGAGTCCACAACTAGAAACGAGTTGCTCTCCTTCATGGACGTCTTCTCAGGCTATAATCAAATCATGATGCATTCAGATGATCGAGAGGAAACTTCGTTCATTACTGATCGCGGCACGTACTGTTATCGAGTTATGCCCTTTGGACTAAAGAACGCATGAGGAACCTACCAGCATCTCGTCAACAAAATGTTTGTCGATAAGTTGGGAGTTACCAAGGAAGTCTATATTGACGACATGCTTGTAAAGTCGCTCATCGCCAAAGACCATATCCGACACCTTGCTGAATGCTTCAACACCCTCAACAAGTACGGGATGAAACTGAACCCGGCAAAGTGCACCTTTGGAGTTACGTCCAGAGAATTTCTCGGTTACATCGTGACCCAACGAGGAATCAAAGCAATTCTGAAACAGATCTTCGCGGTTTTAGCAAATTGGGAAATCCAGCGCCTCACAGGACGAGTCGCGGCCCTCAATAGATTTCTCTCGTGATCCACGGACAAGTGTCTCCCATTCTACGAGTTGCTGCGAGGAAACAAGAGATTCTTGTTGGACGAAGCATGTTAAAAGGCATTCTCAGCGTTGAAACAATACCTAACGACACCGCCGGTGTTGGCAAAACTAGACGCAGGCGACATGTTGTATCTTTATGTCGCGGTCTCTCCATCGGCTGTTAGCAGCGTTCTCATCAATGAAGACCGAGGTGAACAACACCCCATTTTCTACACTAGCAAGCGCCTAACTGACACTGAAACCAGGTATCCCACCCTCGATATTCCAGTAAAAAGTCTTGGCCGACTTTCTGGTCGAAATCCCTCCAGATCAGGCAGCAGAACTCGATATTCCAGTAAAAAGTTGGATCTTGAACATCGACAGAGCATCTTCTAACAAAGGATTAGGAATATGTGTTCATCTCCAATCGCCTACTGGGAATTTAACGTGGTGTGTATTTTGTTCTAGCAGGGTAATGAATATCCTAAACAATCTTCTATCAAATTAACCGTAATCTTAACACACTCTATAATACTCTTGTCAAAAGAGATCATGTGTAGTACTTAGGGATCGAATCCACAGAGATCAAAGGAACACAATAGATTTCTTATTTCTAAAGGCTAGGCTAGGTGAATATATATATTAATAATGAATAACCAGATTCATGAAATGTTCCTTGTCAATAAGTAAGATGCAATATGGAAATATGCTACTAATGCAAATATGGAAATATTCTAGATGTAAATATAAATGTAAATATGCTAGATCTAGGGTTTCAAGCTTTATGAATTATAATGGATAGGAAGCACGAAAATGTAAATATTCTAGAACTTAAATATTAATTATTCTGACCCTTTTAACTCAAACTCTTGTATGCGAGCAAAAGGAATGACCATCGATCGACGGCTAAGGCCTGGTGTCGATCGACGGCTAAGGCCTGGTGTCGGTCGACGGCTAAGGCCTGGTGTCGATCGACGGTGAAATCAGAAGGAAGTATGGACGAGATTTGATAAGTCCACCTGAATTATTAGACCAGCTCTCGCATGTATCTAACAACCTAGTTCAACAGAATCTATTCTGGCACAAAACCTACTCTCGTAGTTGTCCATGTCCCCTATCATCGAGATCCTAGTTAGCTACTATAGAATACAAACATTAAGCACAACTCAATTGACGGATATTAACTTAACCTAACAATCCTATTTTTGGGCTAATCCATAGATGCTATCATTTAACCCTAAATCTAATTAGTAACTACTCAAGCATGATTTTTGTCACAGAAATCATAGATGAATATAATAGATATGATATAAAGTATAAAAACCCAAAGGAGTTCCACGAGGACTCTGAAGGAGTCTCTCCTTTCTCTCCTAATACATAATGAATCTAAAAATGCTCTCTCTCTCTCCTCTCCTTTAAAGACATAAGTATAAATATAATAACCCTAATTCTAGGTCAAAACTCGTCCAAGGTATTTTCGTCTTCTTGTCTTGGGATTTGATCATCGTTCGATGTCAAGTGTGATGCATCGATCGCTCTCGAGCTTCTCGAGCTTCATTCATCGGTCGACGCCTAGTGTGATCCATCGATCGATTGCTTTGTCAAATCTCCGATGATCAGCTACAGATTCTTCTCTCCTAAAGGCTCCAAAAGCTCCAAGTATCTCATATATCTCTAAAACGTTCATGGACCTGTAAAGACACTAAAACATAGCCTAGACATGCATAATAGTCTCTAAATAGAGTCTAGAATATGGCCTAAAACTGGTAATAATAGGCTATATCAACTCCCCCAGACTTAACCTTTTGCTTGTCCTCAAGCGAACAAGTCCGTGAAAGAGGTTTTAAAAAGTGGGGACTCATATAATATCTAAGTATAAGTATCACCCTACTTTGTTGCAACCACATCCTATCAAGTCAATCACAGAGAAACTTTATATACCCTATCCTAGTGTAGCAACCAAATACCTTCTACCAACAACTTAGCAAATACTAGCTTGACTCACCCCTCTACTGATCTCACTTCTTTGCATAAAATAAAAGTGAATGTTTTTACTTTGGGAGTATCGATCAAAGGACACATGGGTTATTACCTCTGCAAGTATCTGAACAACTAGGTACAAAGTCCTCTTTGATCCCTTTCTTCCCTCTTTTTCTCTCTTCTCTGAATCTTTTTAGATCTCTTATTCTTATTATTTTTTTCTCTTTGTTTTTCTTTTTCTTTTTAGGCAAAGTTGTAGGCGAATAATGGGGTCATAGGTAATTTACCTATCCCTCGCTTCCATCAATGTGTGATCATTTCTTTGAATTAGAATAATGGGGTTATAGGTAATGTACCTAACCCTCTGCATCTTGGGAAATCATCTCAATCTTTTAGACATTTAAGTAGATGCTGAATAGAGAGAGAAGGGAACCAAAGGTGCAATGACTTGTACCTACACACATGCAAAATGAACCCAATCCAGTGTATACCAATCCCAAAGCAAGCTGATAATGTAAGGATTATAGTTGGAAATCAGCTTTGGTTCCTTCAAACTTTCTAAGCAAGTGTGATATAGTGGCATGATGATCCATTTTAGTATCTCTAGTAATCTCTGGGAATAACCTTCTAATAATGGTGCTAAAGTGTGGTGAGTCAATAATAAATTTTTGATTATAATCCCTTTTTGACTCAATAAAACTTTTTACAATATATATATATATATATATATAGCAAATAAAACTCAAAACAAATTAAATAACGTTAGCGAACCTCCCCCAGACTTAAATTACACTGTCCCCAGTGTAATCCGTCCTGATTTGATTAGGAAAAATTTAAATCATAAGTAATACTTTAAGTAGGAAACTCGATACCAAACTCTGTAATGAGTGTCGATCGATTCGGTGTATGCTATGTCGATCGATGGTCGCGATCTATTATCGACCGATGGTGACTTTGTGGTGTCGATCGATGTATGACATGTAAGTTCCTTCTTTTTTTTTCTTTTATTAAGTTTAAAACTCAAAAATAGAAAAAAAATTTAGTAAACCTCCCCAGACTTAAACAATACTATCATGAGTGTTATTTGGTCCGAGATTGGTAAGGAAAATAAATCATAAGGACACAATTTGATAAAGGAAAATGGTATACTTGCCTGCTGATGGTGATCGTCTATCGACAAAGTTAAGTGGCGATCGATCGATGCGGTGGATACTCCGTCGATCGACAATGATCAAGTGTCGATCGATGCTCTGTGCAGACTCATGTTTCTTTTTCATAAAAACTTGTAGTAATATAGTAAAATCTGAAATTAGACTAATGTAATCAAGAAAATAATTAAAACTTACTAAATAGTGGGTTGCCTTCCACTCAACGCTTGGTTATAGTCTTAAGCTCGGCATTTTGAACTTTCTGACTAGTATGGAGGTGGAGAAACACTTGGAAAACAAGTGTCTACATCTTCTCTGCTCATCTGAAACCATGTGCCAATGAAGCTCATTATTGCTTCATAACTTTTGGTCTTCTGATTCTTTGTAACCTCTCTAGCAACCTTCGTTGAATGCTTTCGTCTTTGTTGGTTCTCAATTCTGCGCTGTAGCGTTCTAAGTCTTGCAGCTGTGGTCTCTGATATATCTTCCTATTGTTGAGAAATATCTTCCTTCATTATAGGCTCTTAGAAAAAGCAATCTCATCAAACCTATCTTCCAGTTGTGTTTCTGCTGCTGTTTTTTACCGGTTGGCTTCAGTGTCGATTGATGGTCGTAGGGTGCCGTCGATCGATGCTCGTTCGTCTGGCCTAATCGCATGTTGTCTTTGTATATTATCCAGATCTTGCTTCATCTCATCCATGCGTGTAGTCAAACTGGTAAGGCATCTGTCTATAGGATAGTAGACATCATCAAGCCTTGTGTAGAATTCATCTAGTGACATCTCTTGAGCTTTGTAGACTTCATGCACAATATCATCAATTTCTGTTATGTTGTATGTCCTCTGATCTTCCATGGGCATACTGATCCTTGCTGGATGTTCCGGTAGACATATGTAGCCCTGCTCAAACATAGTAGCTCTCTCTAGAACGGCTATGATGTCTTCAACTCTCACATTCACTACCCTTCCATCTGTAGCTCGTGCATTACCATTCTCATCTCTGTAGATGCCATACTAATCTTTCTTTTCCCAATGAAAAATTCTTGTGCCTGTAGCATCATAAGCTCTGGTTCCATGCTCGATACAGACGTCGATCGATGATGCGTGTCTCCTGTCGATCGGTGTTGAACTATCCGGATAGTAGGCAGTTGAAGTGCAAAGTTTGCGGTACTTCGGAATCGTACTGTCAATTGATGCGTTCTGTCTGCTGTCGATCAATTTGAGATGTGGAGGTGTGTAGGGATTATTACGAATCTTCTCACTCTTCAGCTTCTCTATGTCGATCGATGCTGAATGGGGTGCGTCGATCGATGCGCGTCTCTCCACTTTCGCCCAGCTGGTGTCGTCTGATAGAAGATCATGATATTCAATCAGCTCTCCGTCGATTGGTGGTGTATGGTAACCGTTGATTGATTCTTGATTACCAAGTATTTGTCTGAACAGATCTTCATCTTTGTTGGCAAGTTCGGACTCGTCTTCTTGGTCAGTATTGATCGATGGCGTATAGTTGTCGTCGATCGATGTCGATTTCCTGAATTGATGGGAAATTTGGAAAACACCAGCCTCTTCCAGTGTGGTACCACAGTACTCGATTTGCTCCTCCTCTTTGTAATCTTTGTCGTACTTGAGGTAGGCTGGGGTGTAATTGCCATCTGCATGGCAGGTGTTGATCGTTTCTGGGGTGAGGTCGTCGATCGATAACAAAGGGTGGGTGTCGACCCATTGCTGAGCAGCAAACGCGTCGATCGGTGATGTGGGTTGGGTGTCGATCGATGCTCCATCCATGGATCCTTACTGTTTGCTATGTCTTGCCCATCATAAGCAACAAGGGCCTAGCTGGAGGGACTGTGAGAGGTGGGGCAACTCGTGCTCGTATAGCAATGTACAAGGCTTGTTGGTATCTTGATGATCGGGAGATATTGATTTGTTCGTATGCAGGTATCTTGAAAGCTATGGGAGAGGCTATGCATGATGGTGTGATGTTCTGTGTCTTTATAAGATCTAACGTTTCTATAAACACAGAAATTGATGTTCGGAATGGGAATCCTATAAGAGGCTATCCATGCAGTCTTAGAGGGTATAACGGTTATTTGTGCAGGTGGTAACTCAGGCCCAGAGGCTCAGACTGTGACCAACACAGCTCCATGGATCCTTACTGTTGCTGCAACTACTTTGGACCGGTCTTTTCCAACTCCTATTACACTTGGGAACAACAGAGAGATACTGGTAACAACATGATGCTTTGGTTATTCTGCTTAAATCTTGTGTTTTCATCTCTTATTCCACTTTGCATACTTTTAAGTATCTGTGTTTAAATTTCAGTTTGGTCACTCTATCGCAGGGTCAAGCAATGTACACAGGTCCAAAACTTGGCNTGTGTTTAAATTTCAGTTTGGTCACTCTATCGCAGGGTCAAGCAATGTACACAGGTCCAAAACTTGGCTTCAGTAGCTTGGTTTACCCAGAGAATCCAGGGACCAACAGCCAAAGTTTTTTATGGGTATTCTTCTAAAATAAAGTTTTTATTCTTCTAAATAAAGAAGCACTAGATGTAACCAAGTCTTTTGTTTGAATATAATTTCACATTCATTCAAAAAAAAAAATTTCGATGGCGGGGTTATATCAAATCTCTAATTTCTTACTAGGAAATCTGAATTCACTCTGTTTATGTGAGTTTCTTTTCTTCAACTCTAACCGTACAATTGCGGGGAAAGTCGTGTTGTGTTTTACTACATCATCTTACAGTAGTTCTGTGTCGAAAGCTGCACGTGATGTGAAGAGAGCCGGTGGTATTGGTGTAATCATCCCTAGACAGCCAGGTTATCTCCCACCATGTTTAGATGATTTCCCTTGTGTTACTGACATGTGGACTACGAGCTTGGAACCAATATACTTCTTTACATACGTTCCAGTGGGTACGAAAAATATATCATTATCACTTGCATGGATTTTATATGATACTACATTTCACTGGCCTTATTCTTTGCAGATCTCCTGTTGTGAAGATACAACCCTCTCGAACACTAACCAGACAACCAGTTTATATTTGTTTTTTTTATAACTGGATGCGACTTGTGAGCTTGTAATTATTCTGTATACTTGTATGCAAATTCTTTTAACTTTGTATGTAATGTTTTTCTAGAACTTTACCCGTGTTTTAAAAGCGCAAATTTTTAATTTATTGAAAAGAAATATATCAAATTTTGACTTTATAGAACCTGTTTTATTTTAACTTTTTGGTAATAAAAACGTTTAGTTTAGTTTAGACTAAAATTGTTGGGTTTTGAAAATATAACACATTATTCAATCGAAAATTTGAAGTAATTGGATTTTTTTTTTGTAAGTTTCCAGATGATTTTAGGTAAATTGGGAATTTACTGTGCTTTTAGTTGAACTTGTCTAGAATCTCAATTAAAACTATAATATTTGATTTTATTATTTTTAACTAAGAAACTCCACCAAAAATCTAAACTGACTACAAAAGTCCTAAAATTCACTATTTAAAATATTTTTAGTAAATGTAGTATGCGAAAAGCAAAATCTAGGTATTAGGATATAAAGAAGAAAAGAAAATTAGGATATAAAGAAGAAAAGAAAGTCGTGACTCCCATCTAGGGTACACTGCCTAAGCAAAAGGAATTATAATTAGATTTAAAAATCGATGATTTAATTCTCGAAAATTCAAACTTCCTCCTACATAGAAGTCAAGGATTTGATATTCAAATCGACTCTAATGGTACAATCCGGGAAAGAAGGAAAGAAGCTTTCCAAAAATTCTCAACAATGAATCAATGTCGGATCATATCGACCAAGGGGCATAACTTCGATTACTTTCTTCTCCGGCCTCTGGATAAGGGATTCCGGCTCCAAATCAGGAAAACAAGCTTCCCTTGACATCTTTACAGATCTACGTGATCAAAACCAGCCAGACATAAATTAATACCCACTGTAGCGTCCCAAGAGTCATCTTGTGGCTCACACCACGATTTCCTTCTAAAAGACAGGAAGATAACATGCTCACAAAAGTGTATATCGACAATTATATCGCTTGATCCGGTCATGTGCTATTGAGATCATGCGATCAAGCAGCTTCATGCCCATAAACTCAGGTGACACCAAGGCCATGCACCATAAAACAGATTTCTTGAATCATTGTAATGCGGATGTGGGATCATAAATGATCATGCACGACTCCACCAAAACGACATAAAAGGTGACAGTCTCTTTCGACTCCTCGCAATGAGATACATACTACCAGGTTACACCATAGTACACACTTGTATAACCCGAAGAAATATTCAAAAGCGATATCCTGCTCATATTACCCACACACCTGATAAGAAGGTATGACTCCGGTCGACCATAGTGCACAAGTTATCTCCCGACCTCAACCATAAAATCAAAATATATGGGAAAAACTGTTGGGGTAATTAATCCAAAAAACCATTCCTCCTGTATAGAGTAGGATGCCGACCTTCGTCTCCTGCATAAACGACTTCCCACTACAAGAAAACACGCTATATTCCGACGGACGTTCCGACGGACACGAAAGTCGTCGGACACTTTTGACGCTTTTCCGACGGAATTCCGACGAAAACAAAAAATACAAGGTCGTCGAAAATTCATCGGAATATACCGACGACTTTCCGACATAAAGTGGTTCGTCGGAATATACCGACGAAATTCCGACGACCTTCCGATAAAATATATAACTGTTAATGTCGTCAGAAATTTGTCGGTATATTCCGACGTAATTCCAATGACATTCCGATTACGTATATAACCGTTGTAGTCGTCGAAATTTTGTTGGTACATTCCGACGAAATTCCGACGATTCTTTTGACCGTAAAACAAGTCCGTCAGTATTCCGTCACTATATACCGACGACATAGCGACAAACTGTAGTTTCATTCAAAGTAGACAAGTTCCTCGGAATGTCCTCGGTATATGCCGAGGACTTTCCGAGGACTTATGTTTTAAAAAAAATTCATTTCAAAAAATATATAAATTTGAATACCGAACTATAAAAATAACACATATTAAGTGTTTAATATAGTATTAGATCGCAACCGTTCAAATGTAACAACTCATTAAAATATTTATGTATGTATATCATTGTTTTCATAACATCTCATCTTAACACTCATATATTTATACAATCATATTCATCTAATCTTACACTACAAAAATGTTTTTGTGTAAAATCATGTTATGAAAACATTTTTATAGTTAAATCATTATGCAAATACTATATATATATATATTATCAAAGATTTGGATTTTGCATTTAGAAACTTGTGTTCAACCCCTAAACACTAAGTCGTCGGAATTCCGTAGGAACATTTTGTCAGTAATCCGTCGGAAAAAACTGACGACTTTCCGACGGATACGAATTCTGACGGAATTCCGACGATATTACTAATTCCGTCGGTAATCCGTCGGAATATCAAATTACCCGAGAAAAGCATTTCGCATGAAAATTTTCGCGAACCGCCAATTGGTATATATTTAATGATTCCGACGGACTTGGGTTCGTCAGAATCATTAAAGATAAAAACCCTTCTTCTTCCTTCTACGCCATTACTGCCTCTCTCTCTAAACTCTCTCCGTTTTCTCTCTTTTTGACGGTGACTCCGGCAATTTCTGAGCTCCCATCTCCGGCCATTCCTCTTCCCAAGCTCAAATCTCTTCCCCACACCACAAATCATGTAAGATTCTATAAAACCTTTGTATATTTCAATTTTTTAGGGTTTAGGAAGTTAGATCTTAGGATTTGAGGTTGTTTGATTGAAAATTTTAGGATTGAATGGATAGTTTAGGATATCTTAGTTAGGATTGATGTTTGGATTGTTGTTTAATTTTTTTTTTTGGAATTTTATTGTGTATTTGTTAAAATTAAAAACATTTTTGTATTTTTAAAACATTTTTTGATTTTTAAAAACGTTTTTGGGGTTTCCAGTAATATATTATATATAATAATTTTTTAAATTTTTTTTAAAATATATTTAACAACCTTTTTCTATATTTATAAACGTTTTTTATAAATATTTTTGTATAGAAAAAATGATTTTATATTTTTTATATAGATAAAACGTATATAATTTTTTTTATATATATTAAACAACATGTTCTATATTTATAAACATTTTTGAAAATATTTATAATTTTTTAAACATACATATATATATTAATCATTTTAAGATGTAAAAATCATTTTAAATATACTTAAACCTTTTCTATATTTATAGTTTTTTTAAAAAAACATTTATAAGAAGCTTTTCTTGCTTCTTGCAAATAAATGAGATTGTCGAAAAGGTAATTTTTTATTAATATATTTATTTTATAATGCTGTTTACTAACTTTAAATATTTTTGTAGGCGGTTCCTAAAAGGAAAGAAGACCGTTTAGTTGGGTTAGCCCGCCGTGCTTCTTCGTTTCCGGTGTCTCCTGCATAAACGACTTTCGGCTTCTAGGCCGGTGTTTCCTCATGCATCCGAGTAAAATGAAAACTTATACTAAAGGGAGATCATTCCATATTTCAGTATATGTAAGAATCTAACCTAGACTTCAACTACAAAGACTTATAAAAGAGGTTCATAAACCCTAAAACAAGGGATTTGCTATTAACCACTTCGAGTCTTCGATTATAGAGACATGCGATTACAAAACTTAACGTTATAATTCCTGCTCAAAAGATCAAAATACAATATATTTGATCCTTGTTCATCATTCAACTTTTTAACTTCATGTTTTTGTAGTGTCATAAAGAACCCTGCTTTAATTTTTCTCAACACTGACTAAGATATGTAGTATAGTGATGTATCACCAGTAAACGTGAATAACTATAATGCATCGTAGGTTAACTAAAAAAAATAGAAAATATACAAAGGGTCCTGGTTCCTTTTTGTTTACAAAATTTATACAAATACAATTTTTTTATAAGAAAATTTTGAATATAAGATTAAAGTGCCATTTTGTTTGTAAAATATGAAATAAAACAAAAAAACATGGAAAAAAGAAAGCTAACAGTCTTTAAATGATGTGTATCTCTTTAAGAGATTAAAAAAAATCTTTGTAAAATTAAATATTATGATTTTTTTTTTTAAATTGGTTAATACTAATTAATGATTTGAATTAATGTATTGATATTATATAGCTAATGTTGATCTTCAACATGTATCAGTTTGCATTTAAAGATATACTCCTCTCTTTCTAAAAAAGTGTTATTGACATTTTTCACACAGATTAATAAAGTGATTGAAATGTATTTAAGTTGTTATTAATTACACTTATTTGACCAATACTATTTGAGATAAATAAAATTATTTATAATATCAATACAGTTTGAAATTAATTTCAAACTGAAAGTAAATATAATTTGCGTTGAAATTCTAAACTGACACTTTTGTGTAACAAGAAAAAATGTTAGAATAACATTTATTATGAAATAGAGGGAGTACTAAATTTTGAGCCGCACTTAGAAAGTGCGAGTTTGTTTTCTCATTTATTGATCCAAAACTGATTTCTAAACTACCATTGTTTTTATTCAAAATCAAAATTGTAGTTTTTTATGTTTTTATCATTTGTCTCTTTTTTATTCAAAATATGGTATTTTTGGAATTAGATCTGAAGATGATATGTGTGATTTTAATTTAATAATACATCGATTCTATATTGAAAATCAATGTATTCTCATTACTGAAATTTAGTAATATTTTTATTGTCATGTATTTGTCGATTTAAAACTGAATTAGAAACTATCGATTTAATATGAATTGTCATATTTTTAATGTACTAATGATTTTTTATTGTCTTATTTTTATTGATATGAATTGTTGATTTAAAAAATGAAAATGATTTTTATTGTCATACATTTGTATCACAGTTCTAACAATCGATCTACACTATTTCTAATACATATTTGATTTTGAAACTACTACTATCTTTGAAAGTGCATATATATTTTTAGAACAATTTATTTTTAAAAATGCATTAATTTATAAATTTTTATTTCTAAAACAAATAACTTAAAAGTTTTTCTATAATAATGTTTGAGTTTAAAGATTTCTTTTAATATCTGACACATATATATGGTTGAACTGGTAGACCTGGTACCTTGTATATAATCCAGTTCAGATTTAATGTAAACTTTGTTATTTAAATATCTGATATACCCGGGTAAAACCCCCCAAAACTCATTATTAATCCGTGATCTGATACCATTGTTCCGATAAAAACATAAGATATAATATTTTTGTTTTTTAATTAAATTACTCATATAATTTTTAATATTACATAAATGGTTATTCCTTAGACTTTGATAAAAAAAATTTATGTTATCTAAATAAAAAATGAAGATTTAAAAACTTATTGATATAAAAATATTAGTTTATTTTTATTATTAAACCTATTATAAGTTTGTGTGTTTTAATTTAAATTTAAAAATTTATTAGGTTATCAAAATTAGTTTATTATGCTATCAATTTGTTTTTAATACACAATGGATAATGAGTTTATAAACACATATATTCATCACATTTCGTGATTGAGGATGGTGATGTTGAGATATAGAGGTTGATAATTGATAGATTTATTATTTAGATTAAAAATTGTTATGTATAAAAGATTGTAAATCCGATAAGCTAAATTAGAGTTATAGGCCCAAAAAACCCAAAGACGAGAATGTCACTAATGAAATTGAAGGTTGTTGATAAAATTAAAGGTATTTTTGGAAAAATTAAAATTTCCATTAAGGGTATAATATATGAACAATCCTCTTTCAAAGGTATTGATGTTTATATATAGTATAAAATCTAGAGAAATAATCTAATAAATATATAATTCTGTATATTTAGTTTCAAGATAAGTATTAGTTTATTTTTGTTATTAAACCTATTATAAGTTTGTGTGTTTTAGTTTAAATTCAAAATTTATTAATTTATCAAAATTAGTTTATTATGTTATCAAAAATTTGTAATACACAATGAATAGTGAGTTTGTAAATACATATATTCATCACATTTTATGAATGAGGATGATGACGTTTAGATATAGAGGTTGATAATTGATAGACTTATTATTTAGATTAAAAATAGTTATGTATAAAAGAATGTAAGTCCATAAGCTAAATTAGATTTATATCCCAAAAACACTATAATGTCATTAATGAAATTGAAGGTTGTTCATAAAATTAAGGGTATTTTTTGAAAACTAAATTTTTTATTAATGGTAAAATATATGAATGATCCTCTTTTAAAGGTATTGATGTTTATATATAGTATAAAATCTAGGGAAATAATCTAATAAATATATAATTCTGTATATTTCTAGTTTGGGTCAACTTTCAAGATAAGTATTAAAATAATTGTTTTAGATTTTGAATAAAATATTAATAAATATTTTCTCATAATATTATCTCCAACTCATGAACCTTTTATGAACATATGATATGGTAGAATCAGTCATGAGCATGGTAGTTGGTGGTTTAGCCTGTAGCATAAATATTTCAAATCTGCTTATCTCTAACTCATAAACCTTTTCTAATCTTTTTAATAATAATTAATGTTTTGAAATAATGTATTGAGAATATGTGGTTAATATTCAATTTTCACTGATTTTCATTTAAATAAATGATATAAATTATATATATATATATATATATATATATGTGGTAAATAATCTAGGGATATAATCTAATTTAAAACTGAAATAAAATTCACTATAAAAACTTTAAATGATTTTTCTTTAACCGATATGATTTTAATATTGATTCACCACAAGTTTTTTATTATCCAAAATACATGTTGAATAAAAATGAAAATAAATATTTCCCATAAATTATATTGACTAGTAATTTTGATAAATTTGTATAACTTATTACATTAGTTGAATACGTAAAAATGATAAGTGTAAATTATTTTTTTGGAAAAATTTAACAACATATTAAAACTTCAAATTAATGCATTTAACATCGCTGACCCAAATTATCTATATAATGGAATAAGGTGATAGCACAAATTACTACAACAACAAACGAAAAAAATCTAAAAATCAAAATGGATGATAAAATGAATGAGAAGAAATTCACTGAAAGTAGCATCTCGGAGGATGCGATTTTCTCCAAATGCCTAAATGGTATTTTTAAGGAATCCAAAAAACTTGCGAGGCTGTATAATGTCAGAGTAGATGTGTTGATAGTCTCTCCCGCTGGAAAACCCTATCTTTTCAAAAGTCCATCGTCGTTGAAACTAGTTAGGATCCTAAAACTTCAAAAAACACTAAACAGTGTCATGAAAGAATTGGAATATGAGAAAGAGCGTGCGGAGGTAAATATTTAATTTTTATATTGGTTGTATCATCTTTTATAGTTTAAATACTATTTAATTAACAAAACATGTTTACAGTTTTAAAACAGTAATTGTCCAAACACAATTCAACCTATGCATTTGAACTAAACCTTAATAGTAGCCTATTGTGTTAAATCCAATTATTAATTATATCTTTTATCTGTTTAATATCTGATTGTTTTAAAAAACTATTTATTCATTTTAGGTTCTAAAGAAAAGGCATCAAGAGTTCCTTCAAAATTATGAAATGAAGGAGATCAAAAATATGAAAATGGATGAAGTGATCACTTTCATAGATAAACTTAAAGCTGTACAAGAGATTGTAAAGCGTAAAAAGATAGATATTGAAGATTTATCATCTCAAAAAGAATAATAAGAAGAGTAAAACTTAATGAATAAGATATATTACTATATATCATATCATATCTTGCTTTCCAAAATTTATGCAATAATCCAGTTTATTGTAATAATTAAAAAATCAAATAGTTATATTTTATCTTTTGGTCAAAATTTTGTTATGTACTGTGTTTTAATTTTAATTATTTTATGGTATGTATCATCGTGGTCACTGAAAAATTGGTATAATGTATCTATTGAGCTTTGGTTACATTATATTTTTCTGAAGATGAAAATGGGCATGGTAGTTGGTTGTTTACCCTGTATCATAAGTTAAGGGTTCGAATTTGATGTAACGGAAGCTACGATAACACATGGATCTTATTTAGTCTGCGAATACCTAAGATCAATGTATTCTTAAATTCCTTGAGACCTCTATAGATCTACCGAAAACAATGAACAAAGAGAGAACTCTCAATTTTATTTATCAAATCATAAACTGAATACAAACTTAATCTTAAGCGGCTATATACAAGAAAATCACAAAACCCTAAAATAGTAAAGATAATTATCTAAATAACTAAATAAAATAAATGATAAGTATTTGGAAATATCCCAAATATTTATATACGTCATTTTCTCGGGGTTGGAGAAGATTCGTTCTCAAATCTTAACCGTGGTCTTCAGTTAATTTTTTTTCTTCTCTTCGATTGATGAAACTTAGCATCTTTGCTCTTCACATAAACAAGCAAAACGAAAATATAGAACAAAATGGTAGTTTCCATGTATCCAATCATCGTTTTTGTTGAACCTGCCAAGAAGTCTCAGCAGTGTAAAGGAGCTTCTTGTATATTACGTTAGAGGCAATCGTCTTATATACATCGTTTGTCTTAAGACCTAATTACAAGCACATATGGATTTACATTAGAATAATACAAGATAACCATTGGGAGCCTCATTAGGCCCAATACCCCCCCCCCCCCCCTCAAGGTGGAATGTGTAGATTGAAAACACCCAGCTTGAGAATAAAATCTTCAAGTTCTCGTCGTCCTAAAGCCTTCGTCAAAATTTCTGCTAGTTGGGACTTCGTCGATACATGTTTAGTAGCTATCGTACCTTTCATAGTCTCATCTCTGATGAAGTGACATAAATTACCAACATGTTTTGTACGAGCATGAGTGTAAGACAATAGGATAATCACAGGAAATGCCTATTGCAGGCAATAGCCCCCGAACCAGAGGAGCTTGCTTACCATGTCTGCCATTGCGCGGTACTCCGCTTCTGCAGAGGAGCACGACACAACATCATGTTTGTGTATCTTCCACGACACTGGTGATCCTCCTAATTGAATAAACCAGCCTGTCAATGATCTCCTAGTGATAGGACATGAAATCCAATCTGCATCACACCAAGCAGACATATCAACCTCAGTATTTGATGGAATTAAAATTCCTTGTCCAGAACGGTTCTTGAGGTAACGGACGACTCTTAGTTCTTCGTCCCAGTGTTCCTCCTGTGGAACGATCATGAACTGCGAGAGGATATGTATAGCATACGAGAGCTCAGGCCTCGTTACACCAAGATAGATAAGTCTTGCAATCAAGCGACGATATCTTGACGGTTGTGAAAACGGTTTACCATCAGCAAGAGAAAGTTTATGGTTTTGTTCCAAAGGAAAAGCGACCGGCTTGACTCCGAGAAGGCCTGTTTCGGTTATAATATCCAACGCATATTTCCTTTAACACAAATACATGCCTGTAGGATTTCGCGCGACCTCGATACCCAAGAAATATCGCAATAAATATCCATCGCATATTTCCTTGGACTTGGTATTTTAGAAGACTTGAGAGGATTTTATATTTAAGTGAGTTTAAAGGAAGTTTGGGTGGTTTCAGTGAAATTCAACAGAATGAAACGTAAATACTGATGGTTCTAGTAAAATGTATTTCTAAACGTTAGTGTTTTAGATGATTTGATCTCTGTCATAACTCAATTTTCCACGGAATAAAAATGTATATACAACAAGATAATAAATTGCCTTTAAGCTCATCATTTTTGTAACTCCAATATTTTGCTTTCGACATTGCAACTTTTGAAGATAGAGACTCAATAATCACACACAGCAAGTTTTAAGATTCAATAATCACTCGCAGCAAGAAAATTTGTTAAACAAATCATAAATCCAATAGTGATGATGACAAATTGTCTAATACAACTCACATCTTTCCCTCGATGGTTGCAGGAACAGAAACAACAGTTGCAACATCTTTGTTAGTGTCCTCAGGACGTCCAAAAATATCTACAATAATTCTTTCCTTAAGGTTTTATAGACACATGAGACATGGTTATTGTTGGGGATAGATTATATCTACCCGGTATAGGCCCATTTAGACGTGACCTCGGTCTACGAACAAGATTAAAGTTGGCCCATGAAACCTAAACCAACTTAAGGCAAACAAGAGGGTGTATACATAAAGAAGAGAAGTTGGAATGGAAAGAGATTGACACACAGATACAACCAAAGCAATCTAGAACTAGGATTTTCATACAACTTGTTCTTGCTTTGTTCTTCATCAAATACTTGAGTTTATTCAATATACTTCTTTGATCTGTTCTCAAACTCGCGTCTTTGATAAACCTACCATCGAAATAAATTACCAATCGAGTTATACCGATTTCAGATTCAATAATTGGCGCCGTCTGTGGGCACTTCATATAGTAGCGATCAAGAACACCGATCAAAGCAATGACAGGATCTCCGACAAATCAAACAGGTCAACAACCAGTCAACCTTAACACCGTCTTGGCATCTCTCGCCGCCGTGGTACAGCGACTTGATCAACAAGACGCCGCGAACAAAGCAACACGAGAACGTCTAGACGTAATCGCTGCCGCCTGCATACCATCTACGTAACCGGATGATCAAGATCCTGAAACGGTCAGACGTTGTTTTTATTCCAAACTACAACGCAAGATCAAGCAACCGATTAAGCAACAAGCGACGAACTCCTTCGCCTACGAGGGATGATTCGAGACATGTCGTCTCGGATTCATCAAGTCACAAGCTTTGCACCATAAATCGATCGAGTCTTGGAAACAACTCAAAAGACTCCTTTCACCAAGAAGATCACCGATATCCGAATTCGACATCAGGACAGACTCATGATTTAGTCCTTCCGCGGCGACTCTGACCCTAGCGATCACATGACCAGTTTCAACATTGCCATGGGCCGAGCTCACTTCACCGCAGAAGAATGAGATGCCGGTTATTGTCAACTCTTCGTTGAGAATTTAACTGGACCAGCTCTCACTTGGTTCTCTCGATTATCGGAGAACTTGATCAGCACTTTAAAAGAGCTCTCTACCGAGTTCCTGAAGCACTACTCCATGTACATTCGCCAAGGATCCTCAGCGACCGACCTATGGAAAATATCTCAGGGTAAAAAGGAATCTCTCCAAGACTTCATGGAAAGATTCAAGAACCTAGTCTCTAAGGTCGACGGCCCAAATAAAACCGCAGTGGAGGCACTACGCAATGCGTTATGGATCAGATCATCCTTCCGATCAGATCTCTATATGAATAGCACAATCACTCTCGAAGACGCCCTTCACAGAGAAAATTGCTTCATCCGGATGGAAGAGGAAAATGCAGCGTATACCGCGAAGCAAAACGCGTTAAAACTCCAGTTAACACCAAAGGCAACGCCCACTTACCAGGAACCTCGTCAATATCTGACTAACGATAAAAAGGGCAAGGATTACTCAGCAACATAGGAACCAGGAGCCACTTCCGCTACAGCACCAACCGAACGACCATGGAACGTATGGGACAGAACTCTGGTGGGGAAACCTTTTGTCGTACGACGAAACTAAATTTTGTACTTACCACAAAGCCAAGGGTCACGACACGAACGAATGCAAGCAGCTCGCGGAAGCCTTGTACTCATCATTCAAAAGCGAAGTCGTCACACCCGATCCACCAAAAGCTAAACCCGCTAGAAAGAAAAGCAAATGGACCAAAAATCGACAAACGAACGCTAGAACGCAGGAGCCTAGCCAGGCAGTTCACCCAGTCGATCAGGACGCAGCTGCTCTACCTTGGCATCGCGACGATACCGATACTGAGGACGAAAGACCACAAGTCGCTCGCCAAATCAACCTCATCTCGGAGTATCCTTCGACGTCTTCTTCTTCCGACAATAATAGTGATCGAGATCTGTGGGGCCACCTACAGCATAAACGCTCAACAACCAACCTACGCGATACTCTCCTTCACAGGAAAAAAACAAAGCTCTCAGACGACGACCTCCGTCAGAAACTTACCCCCAAGCCAAACACGGTAGCACCTGATCTTCGGAAGTCGTTATCCGATAATTGTCCCAGCGTTTTCCGACGAGTTAACGTCATTCTCAGTGGATCACCCCTGTGCAATGATTCAGTGAAGGAAATAAAGGAGTACCAACGCAAAGCAGTAACTGCTCAATGATGGCCGACCAAACGTGAGGGAGAAACGCCAATAACATTCTAAGATAATGATCTAAACGACGTAGATCAGCCGCACAATGATCCTCTGCTAGTCAAGCTTCAAATTGGTGCTTACAAGGTCACTCGTGTCCTCATCGATACCGGGAGCTCGGTCGACCCCATCTTCCGACAGACGTTGATAAAAATGATGGTGGAACTCAAGGACATCAAACCTTCGTCGAGGGCGCTTACATGATTCATTGGTTCATCGACACAGCTGTTGGGCACTATCCGCCTTAACGTTTTTATCAGCGGAGTAAGTAAGCTCGTTAAGTTCTCCGTGATCGACACCAAAACCCAGTACAACGAAATCCTGGGCACATCATGGCTTCATACGATGAAGGCAATTCCATCGACGTACCATCAATGCGTCAAATTTCCTACCAAAGAAGGGACCGCCTTCACGCTCAAAGGAAATCAACGTCTCGCGAAAAGCATGTTGATCTACGATTTCAAAATCAGCAAGTTGCCTTCCTCGTCAAGCCAAAAAGAAGCTTTCACCGACATGCCCGGTATTGATCCAACTATTACAGCCCATCGACTAAACGTCGACCCAACGTATAAGCCGATCAAACAGAAACGGTGTAAACTTGGTCCCGAAAGAGCCAAGGCCAAAAACAACGAGGTCGATAGACTTCTCGGAGCAGGATCCATTACCGAAGTCAAATATTCTGACTGGCTAGCCAATCCGGTTGTCGTCAAGAAGAAGAACGGAAAGTGGAGAGTGTGCATCGACTTCACCGATCTAAATAAGGCTTGCCCAAAAGATAGCTTCCCCTTACCTCACATCGATCAGATGGTTGAGTCCACAGCTAGAAACGAGTTGCTCTCCTTCATGGACGTCTTCTCAGGCTATAATCAAATCATGATGCATTCAGATGATCAAGAGAAAACTTCGTTTATTACCGATCGCAGCACGTACTGTTATCGAGTTATGCCCTTTGGACTCAAGAACGCATGAGCAACTTACCAGCATCTCGTCAACAAAATGTTTGTCGATAAGCTGAGAGTTACAACGGAATTCTATATTGACGACATGCTTGTCAAGTCGCTCATTGCCAAAAACCATATCTGACACCTTGTTGAATGCTTCGACACCCTCAACAAGTACATGATNCATTCAGATGATCAAGAGAAAACTTCGTTTATTACCGATCGCAGCACGTACTGTTATCGAGTTATGCCCTTTGGACTCAAGAACGCATGAGCAACTTACCAGCATCTCGTCAACAAAATGTTTGTCGATAAGCTGAGAGTTACAACGGAATTCTATATTGACGACATGCTTGTCAAGTCGCTCATTGCCAAAAACCATATCTGACACCTTGTTGAATGCTTCGACACCCTCAACAAGTACATGATAAAACTCAACTCGGCATAGTGCACCTTCGGAGTTACGTCCAGCGAATTTCTCGGTTACATCGTGACCCAACGAGGAATCAAAGCAATTCCAAAACAGATCTCCGCGGTTTTAGCAAATCGGGAAATCCAGCACCTCACAGGACGAGTCGCGACCCTCAATAGATTTATCTCGCGATCCACGGACAAGTGTCTCCTATTCTATGAGTTACTGCAAGGAAACAAGAGATTCTTGTAGGACAAAGCATGTGAAAAGGCATTCTCAGCGTTGAAACAATACCTAACGACACCGCCAGTGTTGGCAAAACTAGACGCAGGCGACATGTTGTATCTTTATGACGCGGTCTCTCCATCGGCTGTTAGCAGCGTTCTCATCCAAGAAGACCAAGGTGAACAACACCCAATTTTCTACACTAGCAAGCGCCTAACTGACACCGAAACCATGTATCCCACCCTCGAGAGGATGGCTCTCGCCGTCATCACATCGGCCATGAAGTTACGGCCCTACCTTCAATCTCACTCTATCGTCGTACTCACCGACCTATCTCTCTGGACCATACTACAAAACGCAAAACATTCTGGAAGACTCTCCAAGTGGGCGATCAAACTCAGCGAGTATGACATCACCTACAAAAGTATGCCAACAATCAAGGCTCAAGTCTTGGCCGACTTTCTGGTCAAAATTCCTCCAGATCAGGCAGCAAAACTCGATATTCCAGTAAAAAGTTGGATCTTGCATATCGTCGGAGCATCTTCTAACAAAGGATTAGGAATATGTGTTCCTCTCCAATCGCCTACAGGGGGAATTTGACGTGGTGTGTATTTTGTTCTAGCACGGTAATGAATATCCTAAACAGTCTACTGTCAAATTAACCATAATCTTAACACACTCTATAATACTCTTGTCAAAAGAGATCAGGTGTAGTACTTAGGGATCGAACCCACAGAGATCAAAGGCACACAATAGATTTCTTATTTCTAAAGACTAAGCTAGGTGAATATATATATATATTAACAATGAATAACCAGATTCAGGAAATGTTCCTTATCAAGAAGTATGATGCAATATGAAAATATGCTACTAATGCAAATATGAAAATATTCTAGATGTAAATATAAATGTAAATATGCTAGATCTAGGGTTTCAAGCTTTATGAATTATAATGGATAGGAAGCATGAAAACATAAATATTTTAGAACTCAAATATTAACTATTCTGACCCTTTTAACTCCAACTCTCGTATGCGAGCAAAGGAAATGACCATCGATCGACGGCTAAGGCCTGGTGTCGATTGGCGGTGAAATCAGAAGGAAGTATGGACGAGATTTGATAAGTCCACCTGAATTATTAGACCAGCTCTCGCATATATCTAACAACCTAGTTCAACATAATCTATTCTTGCACAGAACCTACTCACATAGTTGTCCATGTCCTATCATCGAGATCCTAGTTAGCTACTCTAGAATACAAGCATTAAGCACAACTCAATTGATGGATATTAACTTAACCTAACAATCCTATTTTTGGGCTAATCCATAGATGCTATCATTCAACCCTAAATCTAATTAGTAACTACTCAAGCATGATCTTTGTCACAAAAATCATATATGAATAGAATAGATATGATATAAAGTATTAAAAAAAACAAAGGAGTTCCAGGAGGATTTTAAAGGAGTCTCTCTTTTCTCTCCTAATGCAAAATGAATCTAAAAATGCTCTCTCTCTCTCTCTCTCTCTCTCTCTCTCTCTCTCTCTCTCTCTCTCTCTCTCTCTCTCTCTCTCTTTCTCTTTCTTTTTTT
>MU107141.1:3850-52719 GCA_012274485.2 Sinapis alba | reverse complement strand
GTACTGATGGGACAAGTCCGCACAGTCCATGGTCCCTTGAGTTAAATCCTTCCATTCAGTACGCGTAAGGCTGATCATATCAGCCTATCAGTACGTATGGGTCGATTTTTCTTGGCCTTATGGACCAGTTTGGATAGTCCTTGGTCCTTACGGGCAGTACGGATGGCTGATCGTACCAATCTATCAGTATGTATGGGTCATTTTTCATATATTGATGGGACAAGTGTAGAAAGTTCATGGTCCGTTGAGTTATCCATCCATTATGTACGGATAAGGATGATCATATCAGTCTATCAGTACGTATGGGTCGACTTTACATGGCCTGATGGACCAGTCTGGAGAGTTCTTGGTCCTTCCGGGAACTACAAATTGCTGATTGTATCAGCCTATCAGTACGTATGGGTCATTTTTAATATACCGATGGGACCAGTCGAGACTGTTCATGGTCCGTTAAGTAAATCCGTTCATTCAGTACGGATAAGGATGATCATATCAGTCTATCAGTACGTATGGGTCGATTTTACATTGCCTGATGGACTAGTCTGTACAGTCCTTGGTCCTTCCGGAAAGTACGGATGGCTGATCATATCAGCCAATCAGTATGTATGGGTCATTTTTCATGTGCTGATGGGATCAGTCCGGACAGTCCATGGTCCGTTGAGGTAAATCCTTCAATTCAGTACGACTAAGACTGATCATATCAGCCTATCAAAACATATGGGTCAATTTTTCATGGCCTGATGAACCAGTCTGGACGGTCCTTGGCCCTTCCAGGCAATACGGATTGATTATCGTATCAGCCTAACAGTACGTATAGGTCATTTTTCATGTACTGATGGGAAAGTCTGGACAGTCTTTGTCCGTCCAGGCAGCTCATCTTTAGACAGCTCATACACCCGGGGTGTTGCGGTCTGTCCACGGTTCTGTTCTGGCCGACTAGCCTCTCCTCGGCTCTTGCTAGGCCCGGATGACAGTTTAGGACAGTCCTTGCGGAGATGCCCCTTCCTACCACAGTATTGGCACGTCCTATTATCACCACCAGCTCCTTGCTCCTTTCTGGGACAGTCTCGAGCTGAGTGGTCCATCTTGCCACAACGGAGGCAAGCTCCCATTTCTCTCAAGCTTTCACCTCCATGGTGTCTCCCACACTTAGGGCACGCAGACCTACCACTTGAAGGTCTACCTTCCTCAGCCTGGTCCCTCTTCCTCTTCCGGTCACTGCTACCACCAGTGGTAGTCGAGTGGCTCCGGATTTTTAGCTTAGCTTCCTCAGCTAGGTTGGTCTCCAACATGGCCATCCTTTCTACCAACTCAGACACGGTGTGGAAAGTGCGGACAGAGCAGTAGGTTCGGAGCTCCACCCTAAGGCCTCTAATGAACCGACGAACCTGTACTGGCTCATCCTCCAGTTCCTTACCCACATAGCGCCTAAGTCGGTTGAACTCCTCCTCGTACTCCCTAACCGTCCTGCGACCCTGGACCAGGTCCAAGAACTTAGCCTCCAAACGATCCCAAGCCTCAGCCGGAAAGTACTTGTGGTTGAACTCAACCACAAAGTCGGAGAAGCGTTCAATGTTACCATTGATACGCTTGTCCAATGCCAACCACCAATTGTGAGCATCGCCCTCCAGGAAATGAACCGCTATGTCCTTTTGATACTCCTCCGGGCATCGAGTTGAGTATAAGTTGCGGACCAGCCTGCTTCTCCATTCATCAGCCTCCAATGGGTCAACACTTCCAGCAAAGTGTTTGGTGCCCATCTTANTCCCTAAGTCTAATCAGATAAGAGAAAGTGTATCTTTATTGATATGAAAACTTGTGATCCAATACATAGATTCAGTTGCACAATAGGCTATTATAAGTTCAAGTGTTTATACTAACTAAACTATCCCACAACCCACACATCCATCCACGGCTAAGGTCTTCATGGTTCCTTGGCCTTGCCACGGTCCTGGTCTGATCCTGAAAGCACACCATCACAAGACATATGTATGAGTAGAGACCGATAACCTATCATATCAATTCTACTTGCATGGTTCGGTTCTTCTATTATCTACTCTATAACCTATCCTCCTAATTCACAAGGCACGCGGCCACACCCAGGACGTTCCTCAGGACGTCCTGGACCATCGCCCATCACACGGCCTGACTGGTTCCATGCGGACCAACCCTTAGTCCACACCAACTACAATCGGCCATGGTTGGCTTCCAAATCTGATGTATCTAAAGAAACTCCCAAAAACTAAATAAAATTCATGAAAATTCCCTAAAAATCCTAATTAAGAATGATCTATATACAGAATCCAAAGGATCGGCCATAACTGACCTTCCATGAATCAATTAGGTAAAACCTAATAAAACCCATGATAATTCATGATAAATCCCCAATAAGAGGAATCCATGGTCGGAATTCAATGAATCCCACCGGAGCATATAGAACCCGACCAAGACCAGTCCGGCCTAAGGCCAAGGACTATGTTCCTGGACCGGCCAAAGCCTTGGTCCAATCACGCCAGATGATCACACCATCCACATATAGAATATACAAGAAGAGGAGGAAATCAAATAAGTAAATGGGAAGAAATGGGTCTGGAACTACCAAACCACCCACGGCCATACAGCATCAAGCCGCGACCAGGGTAGGATGGATCGGTCCATCCCACTCACCTTGGGCGTGCGCTCTGGAGTGCTCAAGCCCTTCTCTACTTCCTTCTCCTTGCCTCTTGTTCCCATTCTCAGCCGATCTCCACTTCACACAAGCCAACTCTTGATCGGAATCTACCACCAAACTCACACGGCAAGCCTTGATCGAACTCTCTCTTTCTCTCTTTGTATTTCTCTGTCTCGATTTGGGCAGAGTTTTCCTTAGAGGAAATTGTGTCAAATATGGACCCCTAGGGTCGGTATTTATAGGCCAGAACCGACCCCCAACTGCCTGGGCGAACAGGCACGACCTGTTGGCCGAATGGGTGCAACTTGCACCAATTGCACCCCTTTCGCCCCAACCGCCTCTAACCGCCCCATCTCTCCCTTATCCTCTTCGATGGCAAGCTCCTGGTCCTGCCTACTGCTCGGCCAACTCATCCAAGGCCCCAAATGGTCGGACCTCCCTTGACCTCCCTGGTCGGCACCATAACCGCCCCCGACCCGGGTCCCATGACCAGGACCCAAACCCTTCACCCAGCTGAGGTGAGCTGGTTGCTAGCTGCCCCAGCTAGGTGAGCTAGTGGTCCAGCTACTGGAGCTGTCTTAGACTAGTGGTCCAGCTGCTGTAGCTGACCTGGTCGAGTGTGAGCTGCACCGAGCTTGGTCTGGCTGGCTGAACTAAATCCATACCTGGTCCAGCTGCCTTAGGACTCTTCCAACCTTCCTTCCTTTTGCCTCCCTCGATCCTGGTTAAGTCTCAGCCTACCGAGGCCCTTAACCATCCGTTCCAGCCATGATACGCTTGTCCTTAGGTCTTATGACCTGACTGGTACGTCTCCTCGTACCATGGCTGTGTCCAAGGCCTTAGCCAGATTCAGGGACATGACAAACCCAGCAGTCATATTACCCATCATGTCCCTACGCCCATCCTGGTGACCAGCGTGGGAGGACTTGCCTTCATCCTCCAGCTCCCTTTGGTGTTGTCCATCAGCTCCATCAGCTGGCCCCAACTCCTGGTCCAGCTGAGCTCCAGCTGCATCCACACGAACCTCAGTTGGGTTGAGCTGGGCAATTGGTAGTCTGGCTCCCACATCAGCCCCATCCGGTTGGAGAGGCACTTGGGCGGTTGGGTTAGCCCCATCCGCTTCAAACTGTCCGGAACCACCAGCTGCCTCCCTGCCCTTCCGAGATGTTTTAGACTTTCTTGTACCCTTGGGTTCAAATCAACACTCAAGGTTAGCGCATAAATGTGTGATTATGCCAAACATACAATTGCTAAGACGAACACACAATCAATCAGACCTTACCATGAGACCCAGCCAGATGTGTGGTGATTTTGCATAACCCATAACAATCCTAGAATCAACTCCGCTCTGATACCAACTTGAAAGACCCGATCCTGGTCCAAAGGACCCAACTAGGACCCGAAGTCTTACTTCCTACGCATGTAATTTTTGTTTACTTTTAACATCCAATATTTCTAAGTCATTTTTAATCATATGAAGTTCAAGCAATTCGACTTCCTAAGTCTATTCAAATTAGAGAAATTGTATCTTTATTAATTTAAAATTTGTGATCCCATACATAGATTCAGTTGCACAATAGGCTATCATAAGTTCATAAGTTCATACTAACTACACTATCCCACAACCCACACATCCATCCACGGCTCAGGTCTTCATGGTTCCTTGGCCTTGCCACGGTCCTGGTCTGATCCTTGGGCATGCACCCTGGAGTGCTCAAGCCCTTCTCTAAATCCTTATCTTTGCCTCTTGTTCCCATCCTCAATCGATCTCCACTTCACACAAGCCAACTCCTGATCGGAATCCACCACCAATGCCCACACGACCAAGCCTTGATCTCTCTCTCTCTTTCTCTCTTTGTTTCTCTCTGTCTCAATTTGGGCAAAGTTTTCCTTAGGGGAAATTGTTGCAATTCTGGACCCCTAGGGTCTGTTGGCCGAATGGGTGCAACTTGCACCATTCGTACCCCTTCGCCCCAACTGCCTCCAACCGCCCCATCTCTCCCTTATCCTCTTCGATTGCAATCTCCAGAGTCATGTCCACTCAAGAGTCATGTCCACTGCTCAGCCACCCAGGCCGGTACCATAACCCCCCCCGACCCGAGTACCATGACCAAGACTCAAACCCTTCACCCAGCTGAGGTGAGCTGGTTGCTAGCTGCCCCAGCTAAGTGAGCTAGTAGTCCAGCTACCGAAGCTGACCTGGTCGAGTGTGAGCTGCACCGAACTGACCCGAGCTTAATCTAGCTGGCTGAACTAGATCCATACTTTGTCCAGCTGCCTTAGAACTCTTCCAAACTTTCCTCCCTGGCTTTCCTTCGATTCTGGTTAAGTATCAGCCTACTGAGGCCCTTAACCATCCGTTTCAGCCATGATACGCTTGTCCTTAGACCACATGACCTGACTGGTGCGTCTCCTCGTACCATGGCTGTGCCTGAAGGCCTTATCCAGATTCACGGACATGACAGACTGACAAAACTGGTCCATCAAGGCATGAAAAATCTACCAATACGTACTAATAGGCTGATATGATCAGCCTTATCCGTACTGAATAGAAGGATTTAACTCAACGGACCATGGACTGTCCAGACTTGTCCCATCAGTACATGAAAAATGACCTATACATACTGATAGGCTGATACGATCAGCCATCCGTACTGCCTGGTAGGACCAAGGACTGTCCAGACTGGTCCATCAGTCCATGAAAAATTGACCCAAACGTACTGATAGGCTGATATTATCAGCCTTATCCGTGCGGAATGGAAAGATTTAACTCAACAGACCATGGACTGTCCGGACTGGTCCCATTAGTACATGAAAAATTACCCATACGTAATGATAGGATTATACGATTAGCCATCCGTACTGCCTGGAAGGACCATGGACTATCAGGACTGGTCCATCAGGCCATGAAAAATCGACCCATACGTACTGATAGGCTGAAATGATCAGACTTCACCGTACTGAATGGAAGGATTTAACTCAACGGACCATGAACTCTCCGGACTGGTCCCATCCGTACATGAAAAATGACCCATAAGTACTGATAGGCTGATACGATCAGCCATCCGTATTGCTTGGAAGGAGCAACGACTGTCCAGACTGGTCCATCAGGCCATGAAAAATCGACACATACGTACTTATACGTTGATATGATCAGCTATATCTGTACTGAATTGAAGGATTTAACTCAACGGACCATGGACTGTCCATACAGGTCCCATCAGTACATGAAAAATCGACCCATACGTACTGATAGGCTAATATGATCAGCCTTATCCGTATTGAATGGAAGGATTTAATTCAACGGACCGTGGACTATATGGACTGGTCCCATCAGTAAAGGAAAAACGACCCGTTAGTACATATAGGCTGATACGATCAGCCATCCGTACAGCTTGGATGGACCAAGGACTGTCCATACTAGTCCATCAGGCCATGAAAAATTGACCCATACGTAATGATAGGCAAATATGATCTGACTTATCCGTACTGAATGGACGGATTTAACTCAACAGACTATGGACTGTTCGGACTGGTCCCATCAGTACATGAAAAATTACCCATACGTACTGATAGGCTTATACGATCAGCTATCCGTACTCCCTAGAAGGAGGAAGAACTGTCCAGACTGGTCCATCTTGCCATGAAAAATTGATCCATACGTACTGATAGGCTGATATGATCAGCCTTATCCGTACTGAATGGAAGGATTTAACTCAACGGACCATGGACTATATGGACTGGTCCCATCAGTACATGAAAAATTACCCATACAAACTGATAGGATGATACGATCAGCCATCCGTACAGCCTGGATGGACCAAGGACTGTCCATACTAGTCCATCAGGCCATGAAAAATCGACCCATACGTAATGATAGCCTAATCTGATCTGACTTATCCGTACTGAATGGAAGGATTTAACTCAACGGACCATGGACTGTCCGGACTGGTCCCATCAGTACATGAAAAATTACCCATACGTACTGATAGGCTTATACGATCAGCTATCCTTACTCCCTGGATGGACCAAGGACTGTCCAGACTGGTCCATCAGTCCATGAAAAATTGATCCATACGTACTGATAGGCTGATATTATCAGCCTTATCCGTACTGAATGGAAGTATTTAACTCAATGGACCATGGACTATATGGACTGGTCCCATCAGTAAATGAAAACGACCCATTAGTACAGATAGGCTGATACTATCAGCCATCCGTACTGCCTGGAAGGACCAAGGACTGTCCATACTAGTCCATCAGGGCATGAAAAATCGACCCATACGTAATGATATGCTAATATGATCTGACTAATCCGTACTGACTGGAAGGATTTAACTCAACGGACCATGGACTGTCCGGACTGGTCCCATCAGTACATGAAAAATTACCCATACGTACTGATAGGCTTATACGATCAGCTATCCTTACTCCCTGGAAGGACCAAGGACTGTCCAGACTGGTCCATCAGTCCATGAAAAATTGATCCATACATACTGATAGGCTGATATTATCAGCCTTATCCGTACTGAATGGAAGGATTTAACTCAACAGACTGTGGACTATATGGGCTGGTCCCATCAGTAAATGAAAAACTACCCATTAGTACATATAGGCTGATACTATCCGCCATCCGTACTGCCTGGAAGGACCAAGGACTGTCCAGACTGGTCCATCAGGCCATGAAAAATCGACCCATACGTAATGGTAGGCTAATATGATCTGACTTATCCGTACTGAATGGAAGGATTTAACTCAACGGACCATGGACTGTCTGACTGGTCCCATCAGTACATGAAAAATTACCTATACGTACTGTTCTGTTAGGCTTATACGATCAGCTATCCGTACTGCCTGGAATGACCAAGGGCTGTCCAGACTGGTCAATCTGGCCATGAAAAATCGAACCATACTTACTGATAGGCTGATACGATCAGCCATCCGTACTGCCTAGAAGGACCAAGGACTATCCAGACTGATCCATCTGAGCATGAAAAATTGATCCATACGTATTGATAAGCCGATATGATCAGCCTTATCCGTACTGAATGGAAGGATTTAACTCAACGGACCATGGACTATATGGACTGGTCCCATCAGTAAATGAAAAACGACCCATACATAAAGATAGGCTGATACAATCAGCCATCCGTACTGCCTGGAAGGACCAAGGACTGAACAAACTGGTCCATCAAGCCATGAAAAATTGACCAATACGTACTAATAGGCTGATATTATCAACCATATCCGTACTGAATGGAAGGATTTAACTCAACAGACCATGGACTGTCCAGCCTTATCCCATCAGTACATGAAAAATGACCCATACGGACTGATAGGCTGATACGATCAGCCATCCGTCTTGCCTGGATGGACCAAGGACTGTCCAGACTGGTCCATCGGGCCATGAAAAATCAACCCATACGTAGTTATAGGCTAATATGATTAGCCTTAACAATACTGAATGGAAGGTTTAACTCAACAGACCATGGACTGTCCGAACTGGTCCCACCAGTACATGAAAAATGACCCATATGTACTTATAGGATGATACGATCAACCACCGTACTTCCTGGAAGGACCTAGGACTGTCCAAACTGGTCCATCAGGCCATTACAAAATTGACCCATAGGTATTGATAGGCTGATATGATAAGCCTTATCCGTACTAAGTGGAAGGCTTTAACTCAACGGACAATGGACTGTCCGGACTGGTCCCATCAGTACATGAAAAATTACCCATATGAACTGATACGATGATACGATCAGCCATCCGTACAGCCTGGATGGACCAAGGACTGTCCATACTAGTCCATCAGGCCATGACAAATCGACCCATACGTAATGATAGGCTAATATGATCTGACTCATCCGTACTGAATTGAAGGATTTAACTCAACGGACCATGGACTGTCTGGACTGGTCCCATCAGTACATGAAAAATTACCCATACGTACTGATAGGCTTATACGATCAGCTATCCGTACTCCCTGGAAGGACCAAGGACTGTCCAGACTGGTCATTCTGGCCATGAAAAATTGAACCATTCAGTACGGATAGGCTGATACTATCAGCCATCCGTACTGCCTGGAAGGACCAAGGACTGTCCAGACTGGTCCATCAGGCCATGAAAAATCGACCCATACGTAATGGTAGGCTAATATGATCTGACTTATCCGTACTGAATGGAAGGATTTAACTCAACGGACCATGGGCTGTCCGGACTGGTCCCATCAGTACATGAAAAATTACCCATACTTACTGATAAGCTTATACGATCAGCTATCCTTACTCCCTGGAAGGACCAAGGACTGTCCAGACTGGTCCATCAGTCCATGAAAAATTGATCCATACATACTGATAGGCTGATATTATCAGCCTTATCCGTACTGAATGGAAGGATTTAACTCAACAGACTGTGGACTATATGGGCTGGTCCCATCAGTAAATTAAAAACTACCCATTAGTACATATAGGCTGATACTATCCGCCATCCGTACTGCCTGGAAGGACCAAGGACTGTCCAGACTGGTCCATCAGGCCATGAAAAATCGACCCATACGTAATGGTAGGCTAATATGATCTGACTTATCCGTACTGAATGGAAGGATTTAACTCAACGGACCATGGACTGTCCTGACTGGTCCCATCAGTACATGAAAAATTACCCATACGTACTGTTAGGCTTATACGATCAGCTATCTGTACTGCCTGGAATGACCAAGGGCTGTCCAGACTGGTCAATCTGGCCATGAAAAATCGAACCATACTTACTGATAGGCTGATACGATCAGCCATCCGTACTGCCTAGAAGGACCAAGGACTATCCAGACTGATCCATCTGAGCATGAAAAATTGATCCATACGTATTGATAAGCCGATATGATCAGCCTTATCCATACTGAATGGAAGGATTTAACTCAACGGACCATGGACTATATGGACTGGTCCCATCAGTAAATGAAAAACGACCCATACATAAAGGTAGGCTGATACAATCAGCCATCCGTACTGCCTGGAAGGACCAAGGACTGAACAAACTGGTCCATCAAGCCATGAAAAATTGACCAATACGTACTAATAGGCTGATATTATCAACCATATCCGTATTGAATGGAAGGATTTAACTCAACAGACCATGGACTGTCCAGCCTTATCCCATCAGTACATGAAAAATGACCCATACGGACTGATAGGCTGATACGATCAGCCATCCGTCTTGCCTGGATGGACCAAGGACTGTCCAGACTGGTCCATCAGGCCATGAAAAATCAACCCATACGTAGTTATAGGCTAATATGATTAGCCTTAACAATACTGAATGGAAGGTTTAACTCAACAGACCATGGACTGTCCGAACTGGTCCCACCAGTACATGAAAAATGACCCATATGTACTTATAGGATGATACGATCAACCACCGTACTTCCTGGAAGGACCTAGGACTGTCCAAACTGGTCCATCAGGCCATGAAAAATCGACCCATAGGTATTGATAGGCTGATATGATAAGCCTTATCCGTACTAAGTGGAAGGCTTTAACTCAACGGACAATGGACTGTCCGGACTGGTCCCATCAGTACATGAAAAATTACCCATATGAACTGATACGATGATACGATCAGCCATCCGTACAGCCTGGATGGACCAAGGACTGTCCATACTAGTCCATCAGGCCATGAAAAATCGACCCATACGTAATGATAGGCTAATATGATCTGACTCATCCGTACTGAATTGAAGGATTTAACTCAACGGACCATGGACTGTCTGGACTGGTCCCATCAGTACATGAAAAATTACCCATACGTACTGATAGGCTTATACGATCAGCTATCTGTACTCCCTGGAAGGACCAAGGACTGTCCAGACTGGTCATTCTGGCCATGAAAAATTGAACCATTCAGTACGGATAGGCTGATACTATCAGCCATCCGTACTGCCTGGAAGGACCAAGGACTGTCCAGACTGGTCCATCAGGCCATGAAAAATCGACCCATACGTAATGGTAGGCTAATATGATCTGACTTATCCGTACTGAATGCAAGGATTTAACTCAACGGACCATGGGCTGTCCGGACTGGTCCCATCAGTACATGAAAAATTACCCATACGTACTGATAAGCTTATACGATCAGGTATCTGTACTGCCTAGAAGGACCAAGGGCTGTCCAGACTGGTCAATCTGGCCATGAAAAATCAAACCATACTTACTGATAGGCTGATACGATCAGCCATCCGTACTGCCTAGAAGGACTAAGGACTGTCCAGACTGATACATCTGGGCATGAAAAATTGATCCATACGTATTGATAGGCTGATATGATCATCCTTATCCGCACTGAATGGAAGGATTTAACTCAACGGACCATGGACTATATGGACTGGTCCTATCAGTAAATGAAAAACAACCCATACATACAGATAGGCTGATACGATCAGCCATCCCTACTGCCTGGAAGGACAAGGGACTGAACAAACTGGTCCATCAAGCCATGAAAAATTGACCAATACGTACTAATAGGCTGATATGATCAGCCTTATCCGTACTGAATGGAAGGATTTAACTCAACGGACCATGGACTGTCCAGACTTATCCCATCAGTACATGAAAAATGACCCATACGTACTGATAGGCTGATACGATTAGCCATCCGTCTTGCCTGGATGGACCAAAAACTGTCCAGACTTGTCCATCAGGCCATGAAAAATCGACCCATACGTAGTTATAGGCTAATATGATTAGCCTTAACCGTACTGAATGGAAGGTTTAACTCAACGGACCATGGACTGGCCGAACCGGTCCCACCAGTACATGAAAAATGACCCATATGTACTTATAGGATGATACGATCAACCACCGTACTTCCTGGAAGGACCTAGGACTGTCCAAACTGGTCCATCAAGCGATGAAAAATCGACCCATAGGTATTGATAGGCTAATATGATGAGCCTTATCCGTACTGAGAGGAAGGCTTTAACTCAACGGACAATGGACTGTCCGGACTGGTCCCATCAGTACATGAAAAATTACCCATCCAAACTGATAGGATGATACGATCAGCCTTTCGTACAGCCTGGATGGACCAAGGACTGTCCATACTAGTCCATCAGGCAATGAAAAATCGACCCATACGTAATGATAGGCTAATATGATCTGACTTATCCGTACTGAATGGAAGGATTTAACTCAACGGACCATGGACTGTCTGGACTGGTCCCATCAGTACATTAAAAATTACCCATACGTACTGATAGGCTTATACGATCAGCTATCCGTACTCCTTGGAAGGACCAAGGACTGTCCAGACTGGTCAATCTGGCCATGAAAAAATCAAACCATACTTATTGATAGGCTGATACGATCAGCCATCCGTACTGCCTAGAAGGACCAAGGACTGTCCAGACTGGTCCATCTGGCCATGAAAAATTGATCCATTTGTATTGATAGGCTGATATGATCAGCCTTATCCGTACTGAATGGAAGGATTTAACTTAACGGACCGTGGACTATATGGACTGGTCCCATCAGTAAATGAAAAACGACCCATTAGTACAGATAGGCTGATACTATCAGCCATCCGACTGCCTGGAAGGACCAAGGACTGTCCAGACTGGTCCATCAGGCCATGAAAAATCGACCCATACGTAATGGTAGGCTAATATGATCTGACTTATCCGTACTGAATGGAAGGATTTAACGCAACGGACCATGGACTGTCCGGACTGGTCCCATCAGTACATGAAAAATTACCCATACGTACTGTTAGGCTTATACGATCAGCTATCCGTACTGCCTGGAAGGACCAAGGGCTGTCCAGACTGGTCAATCTGGCCATGAAAAATCGAACCATACTTACTGATAGGCTGATACGATCAGCCATCCGTACTACCTAGAAGGACCAAGGACTGTCCAGACTGATCCATCTGAGCATGAAAAAATTGATCCATACGTATTTATTAGCTGATATGATCAGCCTTATCCGTACTGAATGGAAGGATTTAACTCAACGGACCATGGACTATATGGACTGGTCCCATCAGTAAATGAAAAACGACCCATACATACAGATAGGCTGATACGATCAGCCATCCGTACTGCCTGGAAGGACCAAGGACTGAACAAACTAGTCCATCAAGCCATGAAAAATTGACCAATACGTACTAATAGGCTGATATGATCAGCCTTATCCGTACTGAATGGAAGGATTTAACTCAACAGACCACTGACTGTCCAGCCTTATCCCATCAGTACATGAAAAATGACCCATACGGACTGATAGGCTGATACGATCAGCCATCCGTCTTGCCTGGATGGACCAAGGACTGTCCAGACTGGTCCATCAGGCCATGAAAAAACAACCCATACGTAGTTACAGGCTAATATGATTAGCCTTAACCATACAGAATGGAAGGTTTAACTCAACGGACCATGGACTGTCCGAACTGGTCCCACCAGTACATGAAAAATGACCCATATGTACTTATAGGATAATACGATCAACCACCGTACTTCCTGGAAGGACCTAGGACTGTCCAAACTGGTCCATCAGGCCATTACAAAATTGACCCATAGGTATTGATAGGCTGATATGATCAGCCTTATCCGTACTAAGTAGAAGGCTTTAACTCAACGGACAATGGACTGTCCGGACTGGTCCCATCAGTACATGAAAAATTACCCATATGAACTGATAGGATGATACGATCAGCTATCCGTACATCCTGGATGGACCAAGGACTGTCCATACTAGTCCATCAGGCCATGAAAAATCGTCCCATACGTAATGATAGGCTAATATGATCTGACTTATCCGTACTGAATGGAAGGATTTAACTCAACGGACCATGGACTGTCTGGACTAGTCCCATCAATACATGAAAAATTACCCATGCGTACTGATAGGCTTATACGATCAGCTATCCGTACTCCCTGGAAGGACCAAGGACTGTCCAGACTGGTCAATCTGGCCATGAAAAATCGAACCATACTTACTGATAGGCTGATACGATCAGCCATCCGTACTGCCTAGAAGGACCAAGGACTGTCCAGACTGATCCATCTGAGCATGAAAAATTGATCCATACGTATTGATAAGCTGATATGATCAGACTTATCCGTACTGAATGGAAGGATTTAACTCAACGGACCATGGACTATATGGACTGGTCCCATCAGTAAATGAAAAACGACCCATACATACAGATAGGCTGATACGATCCGCCATCCGTACTGCCTGGAAGGACCAAGGACCGAACAAACTGGTCCATCAAGCCATGAAAAATTGACCAATACGTACTAATAGGCTGATATGATCAGCCTTATCCGTACTGAATGGAAGGATTTAACTCAACAGACCATGGACTGTCCAGCCTTATCCCATCAGTACATGAAAAATGACCCATACGGACTGATAGGCTGATTTGTACTGCCTGCAAGGAGCAACGACTGTCCAGACTGGTCCATCAGGCCATGAAAAGTCGACCAATACAAACTGATAGGCTGATATGATCAGCCTTATCCGTACTGAATGGAAGGTTTAACTCAACGGACCATGGACTGTCCATACAAGTCCCATCAGTACATGAAAAATCAACCCATACGTACTGATAGGCTGATATGATCAGCCTTAACCGTAGTGAATGAAGGTTTAACTCAACGGACCATGGACTGTTCGGACTGGTCCCATCAGTACATGAAAAATGACCCATACGTACTGATAGGCTGATACGATCATCAATCCGTACTGCCTGCAAGGAGCAACGACTGGTCCATCAGACCATGAAAAGTCGACCAATACGTACTGATAGGCTGATATGATCAGCCTTATCCTTACTTAATGGAAGGATTTAACTCACCGGACCATGGACTCTCCATACAGGTCCCATCAGTACATGAAAAATCGACCCATACATACCGATAGGCTTCTATGATCAGCCTTACCCGTACTGAATGAAGGTTGAACTCAACGGACCATGGACTTTCCGGACTGGTCTCATCAGTACATGAAAATTTACCCATACATACTGATAGGCTGATACGATCAGCCATCCGTACTGCTTGGACGGACCAAAGACTGTCCAGACTGGTCCATCAGGCCATGAAAAATTTACCCATACATACTGATAGGCTGAAATGATCAGCCTTCACCGTACTGAATGGAAGGATTTAACTGAATGGACCATAAACTGTCCAGACTGGTCCCATCAGTACATGAAAAGTTACCCATACGTACTGATAGGCTGATACGATCAGCCATCCGTACTGCCTGGAAGGAGGAACCACTGTCCAGACTTGTCCCATCAGTACATGAAAAATGACCCATATGTACTAATAGGATGATACAGTCAACCATCCGTACTGCCTGGAAGGACCTAGGACTGTCCAGACTGGTCCATCAAGCCATGAAAAATTGTCCCATACGTACTGATAGGCTGATATGATCAGACTTATCGGTACAGACTGAAAGGTTTAACTCAATGGACAATGGACTGTCCAGACTGGTCCCATCAGTACTTGAAAAATGACCCATACATACTGATAGGCTGTTACGATCAGCCATCCGTACTGCTTGGATGGACCAAAGACTGTCCAGACTTGTCCATCAGGCCATGAAAAATCGACCCATACGTACTCATAGGCTTAAATGATCAGCCTTCACCGTACTAAATGGAAGGATTTAACTCAACGGACCATGGACTGTCCAGACTGGTCCCATCAGTACAAGAAAAAAGAGTTATAGGTACTAATAGGCTGGTATGATCAGCCATCCGTACTGCCTGGAAGGACCAACGACTGTCCATACTGGTCCATCAGGCCACGAAAAATCAACCCATACGTACGCATAGACTGAAATGATCAGCCTTCACCAAACTAAATGGAAGGATTTAACTCAACGGACCATGAACTGTCCGGACTGGTCCCATTAGTACATTAAAAATTACGCATTCGTACCGATAGGCTGATACGATCAGCCATCCGTACTGCCTGGAAGGAGAAACGACTGTCCAGACTGGTCCATCAGGCGATGAAAACTCGACCCATACGTACTGATAGGCTGATATGATCAGCCTTATCCGTACTGAATGGAAGGATTTAACTCAACGGACCATGGACTGTCCATACAGGTCCCATCAGTACATGAAAAACCGACCCATACGTACCGATAGGCTGATATGATCAGCCTTAACCGTACTGAATGAAGGTTGAACTCAACGGACCATGGACTGTCCGGACTGGTCCCATCAGTACATGAAAAATGACACATACGTACTGATAGGCTGATACAATCAGCCATCCGTACTGCCTGCAAGGAGCAACGACTGTCCATACTGGTCCATCAGGCCATGAAAAGTTGGCCAATACGTACTGATAGGCTGATATGATCAGGCTTATCCGTACTGAATGGAAGGATTTAACTCAACGGACCATGGACTGTCCATACAGGTCCCATCAGTACATGAAAAATTTACCCATACATACCGATAGGCTGATATGATCAGCCTTAACCGTATTGAATGAAGGTTTAACTCAACGGACCATGGACTGTCCGGACTTGTCCCATCATTACATGAAAAATGACTCATACGTACTGATAGGTTGATACGATCAGCCATCCGTACTGCCTGCAAGGAGAAACGACTGTCCATACTGGTCCATCAGGCCATGAAAAGTCGACCAATACGTACTGATAGGCTGATATGATCAGCCTTATCCGTACTGAATGGAAGGATTTAACTCAATGGAACATGGACTGTCCATACAGGTCCCATCAGTACATAAAAAATCGACCTATACGTACCGATAGGCTGATATGATAACCCTTAACCGTACTGAATGAAGGTTGAACTCAACGGACCATGGACTGTCCGGACTGGTCCCATCAGTACATGAAAAATTACCCATACATACTGATAGGCTGATACAATCAGCCATCCGTACTGCTTGGATGGACCAAAGACTCTCCAGACTGGTCCATCAGGCCATGAAAAATCGACACATACGTACTGATAGGCTGAAATGATCAGCCTTCACCATACTGAATGGAAGGATTTAACTAAACGGACCATGAACTGTCCGGATTGGTCCCATTAGTACATTAAAATGACCCATACGTACTGATAGGCTGATACGATCAGCCTTAACCGTACTGAATGAAGGTTGACCTCATCGAACCATGGACTGTCCGGACTGGTCCCATTAGTACATTAAAAATGACGCATACGTACTGATAGGCTGATACGATCAGCCATTTGTACTGCCTGCAAGCAGCAACGACTGTCCAGACTGGTCCATCTGGCCATGAAAAGTCGACCAATACGTACTGATAGGCTGATATGATCAGCCTTATCCGTACTGAATGGAAGGATTTAACTCAACGGACCATGGACTGTCCATACAGGTCCCATCACTATATGAAAAATCAACCCATACGTACTGATAGGCTGATATGATCAGCCTTAACGGTACTGAATGAAGGTTTAACTCAACTGACCATGGACTGTCCGGACTGGTCCCATCAATACATGAAAAATTACCCATATGTACTGATAGGCTGATACGATCATCAATCCGTACTGCCTGCAAGGAGTAGCGACTGGTCCATCAGGCCATCAAAAGTCGACCAATACGTACTGATAGGCTGTTATGATCAGCCTTATCCTTACTTAATGGAAGGATTTGACTCACCGGACCATGGACTTTCATACAGGTCCCATCAATACATGAAAAATCGACCCACACATACTGATAGGCTGATATGATCAGGCTTACCCGTACTGAATGAAGGTTGAACTCAACGGACCAAGGACTGTCCGGACTGGTCTCATCAGTACATGAAAATTGACCCATACATACTGATAGTCTGATACAATCAGCCATCTGTACTGCTTGGACGGACCAAAGACTGTCCAGACTGGTCCATCAGGCCATGAAAAATTGACCCATACGTACTGATAGGCTGAAATGATCAGCCTTCGCTGTACTGAATGGAAGGATTTAACTGAATGGACCATGCACTGTCCAGACTGGTCCCATCAGTACATGAAAATTACCCATACGTACTGATAGGCTGATACGATCAGCCATCCGTACTGCCTGGAAGGAGGAACAACTGTCCAGCCTTAACCGTACTTAATGGAAGGATTTAACACAACGGACCATGGACTGTCAAGACTTGTCCCATCAGTACATGAAAAATGACCCATATGTACTAATAGGATGATACGGTTAACCATCCGTACTGCTTGGAAGGACCTAGGACTGTCCAGACTGGTCCATCAAGCCATGAAAAATCGACCCATGTGTATTGATAGGCTGATAAGATAAGCCTTATCCGTACTAAATGGAAGGATTTAACTCAACGAACCCTTGACCGCCAGACTGGTCCCATCAGGATTTAACTCAAAGGACCATGGACTGTCCAGAATGGTCCCATCAGTACATGAAATATGACCCATGCATACTGATAGGCTGATACGATCAGCCATCCGTACTGCATGGAAGGACCAAGGACTGTTCAGACCTGTCCATCAGGCCATGAAAAATCGACCCATACGTACTGATAGGCTGATATGATCAGCCTTATGCGTACTGATTGGAAGGATTTAACTCAACGGACCATGGACTGTCCGGACTGGTCCATCAGTACATGAAAAATTACCCATATGTACTGATAGGCTGATATGATCAGCCATCTGTACTGCCTGGAAGGACCAAGGACTGTCCAGACTGGTCCATCAGGCCATGAAAAATCAATCCACACGTTCTGATAGACTGATATGATCAGCCTTATCCATAGTATACGGAAGGATTTAACTCGACAGACCATGGACTATCTTGACTGGTCCCATCAGTACATGAAAAATGACCCATACGTACAGATAGACTGATTCAATCAGCCATTCGTACTGCCTGGATGGACCAAGGACTGACCAAACTGGTCCATCAAGCCATGAAAAATCGACCAATACGTACTGATAGGATGATATGATCAGCCTTATCCGTACTAAATGGAAGGATTTAACTCAACGAACCATGGACTGTCCAGACTTGTCCCATCGGTACATGAAAAATGACCCATACGTACTGATTGGCTAATACGATCAGCCGTTGGTACTGCCTGGATGGACCAAGGACTGTCCAGACTGGTCCATCAGGCCATGAAAAATCGACCCATAGGTGCTGATAGGCTGATATGATCAGCCGTAACCGTACTGAATGGAAGGATTTAACACAATGGACCATGGACTGTCCGTACTGGTCCCATCAGTACATGAAAAATGACCCATATGTACTAACAGGATGATACGATCAACCATCCGTACTGCCTGGAAGGACCTAGGACTGTCCAGACTGGTCCATCAAGCCATGAAAAATCGACCCATATGTATTGATAGGCTGATACGATCAACCTTGTCCCTACTAAAGGGAAGGATTTAACTCAACGAACCATTGACTTTCCGGACTGGTCCCATCCGGATTTAACTCAACGGACCATGGACTGTCCAGACTGGTCCCATCAGTACATGAAAAACGACCCATACATACTGATAGGCTGATACGATCAGCCATCCATACTGCCTCGAAGGACAAGGACTGTCCAGACGTGTCCATCAGGCCATGAAAAATCGACCCATACGTACTGATAGGCTGATATGATCAGCCTTATTTGTACTGAATGGAAGGATTTGACTCAAAGGACCATGGGCTGTCCGGACTGATCCCATCAGTACATGAAAAATTACCCATACGTGCTGATAGGCTGATATGATCAGCCATCCGTACTGCCTGGAAGGACCAAGAACTGACAAAACTGGTCCATCAAGCCATGAAAAATTGACCAATCCGTACTGATAGGCTGATATGATTAGCCTTATCCATCTTGAATGGAAGGATTTAACTCAACGGACCATGGACTGTCCAAACAGGTCCAATCAGTACATGAAAAATGACCCATACGTACTGACAGGTTGATACGATCAGCCATCTGTACTGCCTAGATGGACCAAGGGCTGACAAACTGGTCCATCAAGCCATGAAAAAATTGAAAAATACATACTAATAGGTTTATGTAATCAGCCTTTCCGTACTGAATGGAAGGATTGAACTCCACGGACCATGGACTGTCCAGATTTGTCCCATCAGTACATGAAAAATGACCCATACGTACTGATAAGCTGATACGGTCAGCCATCCGTACTGCCTGGATGGACCAAGGACTGTCCAGGCCATGAAAAATCGACCCATACATACTGATAGGTCGATATGATCAGCCTTATATGTACCAAATGGAAGGATTTAACTCAACGAACCATTGACTGTCCGGACTGGTCCCATCAGTACATGAAATATGACCCCTATGTTTTGATAGGATGATACAATCAACCATCCATAATTGCTGGAAGAACCTAGGACTGTCTAGACTTGTCCATCAAGCAATGAAAAATTGACCCATACGTACTGATAGGCTGATATTATCAGCCTTATCTGTAATGAATGGAACATTTAACTCAACTGACCATGGTCTGTTCGGACTGGTCCCATCAGTACATGAAAAATGACCCATAAGTACTGATCGGCTGACACGATCAGCCATGCGTGCTGCTTGGAAGGACCAAGGACTCTCCAGAGTGGTACATCAGACCATGAAAAATCGATCCATACGTAATGATAGGCTGATATGATTATCCTTATCCGTCTTGAATGAAAAGATTTAACTCAACGGACCATGGACTGTCCACACTTGTCCCATCAGTACATGAAAAATGACCCATACGTACTGATAGGCTGATACGATCAGCCATCCGTACCTGGATGGACCAAGGACTGTCCAGACTGGTCCATCAGACCATGAAAAATTGACCCATACGTACTGATAGGCTGATATGATTAGCCTTAACCGTACTGAATGGAAGGATTTAACTCAACGGACCATGGACTGTACGGACTGGTCCCATCAGTACATGAAAAATGACCCATATGTACTGATAGGATGATACGATCAACCATCTGTACTTCCTGGAAGGACCTAGGATTGTCCAGACTGGTCCATCAAGCCATGAAAAATCGACCCATACGTATTGATAGGCTGATATGATCAGCCTTATCCATACTGAGTGGAAGGATTTAACTCAACGGAGCATGGACTGTCCGGACGTGTCCCATCAATACATGAAAAATTACCGATATGACCTGATAGGATGATACGATTAGCCATCGTACTGCCTGGATTGACCAGGGACTTTCCAAACTAGTCCATCAGGCCTCGGAAAGCAACCCATACGTACTGATAGGCTGATATTATCAGCCTTATTTGTACTGAATGGAAGGATTTAACTCAACGGACCATGGACTGTCCGGACTGATCCCATCAATACATGAAAAATTACCCATACGTACTGATAGGCTGATACGATCAGCCATCCGTACTGCCTGGAAGGACCAAGAACTGACAAAACTGGTCCATCAAGCCATGAAAAATCGACCAATCCGTACTGATAGGCTGATATGATTAGCCTTATCCATCTTGAATGGAAGGATTTAACTCAACGGACCATGGACTGTCCAAACAGGTCCCATCAGTACATGAAAAATGCCCCATAAGTACTGATCGGCTTAACAGTACATGAAAAATCGACCAATACGTACTAATAGGCTGATATGATCAGCCTTATCCGTACTGAATGGAAGGATTTAACTCAACGGACCATGGACTGTCCAGACTTGTCCATCAAGCCATGAAAAATGACCCATACGTACTGATAGGATGATATGATCAGCCATCCGTACTGCCTGGATGGACCAAGACTGTCCAGACTGGTCCATCAGGCCATAAACACATGTCCCATACGTATTGATAAGCCGATATGATTATCCATAATCGTACTGAATAGATGGATTTAACTCAAACGACCATGGACTGTCCGGACTGGTCCCATCAGTACCTGAAAAATGACCCATATGTACTGATAGGATGATACGATCAACCATCTGTACTTCCTGAAAGGACCTCGGACTGTCCAGACTGGTCCATCAAGCCATCAAAAATCGACCCATACATACTGATATGATAAGCCTTATCCATACTGGGTGGAACGATTAAATTCATAGGACCATGGACTGTCCGGACTGGTCCCATCAGTACCAAAAAAATTACCCATACAAACTGATAGGATGATACGATCAGCCATCCGTACTTCCTGGATGGACCAAGAACTGTCCAGAATAGTCCATCAGGCCATGAGAAATTGAGCCATACGTACTGATAGGCTGATATGATCAGCCTTATCCATACTGAATGGAAGGATTTAACTTAACAGACCATGGTCTGTCCGGACTGGTCCCATCAGTACATGAAAAATGACCCATAAGTACTGATCGGGTGATACGATCAGCCATCCGTACTGCCTGAAAGGACCAAGGACTGTCCAGAGTGGTCCATCAGGCCACGAAAAATTGATAAATACGTACTGATAGGCTGATATGATCAGCCTTATCCGTTTTGAATGGAAGGATATAACTCAACTGACCATGGACTGTCCAAAAAGGTCCCATCAGTACTACTCGGAAGGACTAAGGACTGTCACGACTGGTCCATCAAGCAATGAAAAATCGACCCATATGTACTGATAGGCTAAAATGATCAGCCATATCGGTACTGAATGGAAGGACTTAACTCAACAGACCATGGACTGTCCGGACTGGTCCCATCAGTAGATGAAAATTTACCCATACGTACTGATAGGCTGATACGACAAGACATCCGTACTGCCTGGAAGGAGCAAGGACTGTCCATACTGGTCCACCTATCCATAAAAAATCGATCCATACGTAATGATAGACTGATATGATCACCCTTATCCGTACTGAATTGAAGGATTTAACTCAACGGACCATGCACTATCTGTACTGGTCCCATCAGTACATGAAAAATGACCCATACGTACAAATAGGCTGATACGATCAGCCATCCGTACTGTCTGGAAGGACCAAGGACTGACTAAAATAGTCCATCAAGCCATGAAAAATCGACCAATACGTACTCATAGGCTGATATGATCAGCCTTATCCGTACTGAATGGAAGGATTTTACTCAACGGACCATGGACTGATCAGAGTTGTCCCATCAGTACATGAAAAATGACTCATACGTCTGATAGGCTGATACGGTCAGCCATCCGTACTGGTAGGCTGATATTATCAGCCTTAATGTACTGAATGGAAGGATTTAACTCAACCGACAATGGACTGTCCAGACTGGTCCCATCAGTACATGAAAAATGACCCATATGTACTAATAGGATGATACGGTGAACCATCCATATTGCCTGGAAAGGCCTAGGACTGTCCATACTGGTCCATCAAGCCAGGAAAAATCAACCCATACGTATTGATAGGCTGATATGATCAGCCTGATCCGTACTGAATGGAAGGATTTAACTCAACGAACCAATTGCTGTCCGGACAAGTCCCATCAGTACATGAAAAATGATCCATAAGTACTGATCGGCTGATACAATCAGCTATCCGTACTGCCTGGAAGGACCAAGAACTGTCCAGAGTGGTACATCAGGCCATGGAAAATAGATCCATACGTTACTATAGTCTGATATGATCAGCCTTATCCATCTTGATTGGAAGGATTTAACTCAACGGACCATGGACTGTCCAAACAGGTCCCATCAGTACATTAAAAATCACCTTTACGTACTGATAGGCTGATACAATCAGCCATCTGTACTGCCCGGATGGACCAAGGACTGTCCATACTGGTCCATCAGGCCATGAAAAATCGACCATACGTACCGATAGGCTGATATGATCAGACTTATTAGTACTGAATGGAAGGTTTAACTCAACGGACCATGGACTGTCCAGACTGGTCCATCAAGCCATGAAAAATCAACCCATACGTACTGATAGGCTGATATGATCAGCTTTATCCGTACTGAGTGGAGGGATTTAACTCAACGGACCATGGACTGTCCGGACTGGTCCAATCAGTACATGAAAAATTACCCATACAAATTTATAGGATGATACGATCAGCCATCCCTACTGCCTGGAAGGACTAAGGACTGTCCAGAGTCGTCCATCAGGCCATGACAAAACGATCCATACGTACTGATAGGCTGAAATGATCAGCCTTAGCAGTACTGAATGATAGGATTTAACTCAACGGACCATGAACAGTCCGGACTGGTCCCATCAGTACATGAAAAATTACCGATACGTACTGATAGGCTTATACGAAAAGACAACCGTACTCCCTGGAAGGAGCAAGGACTGTTCAGACGGGTCCACCTGGCCATAAAAAATTGATCCATACATAATGATAGACTGATATGATCAGCCTTATCCGTACTGAATTGAAGGATTTAACTCAACGGACCATGGACTATCTGTACGGGTCCCATCAGTATATGAAAAATGACCCATATGTACAAATAGGCTGATACGATCAGACATCCGTACTGCCTGGAAGGACCAAGGACTGACTAAACTAGTCCATCAAGCCATGAAAAATCGACCAATACATACTCATAGGCTGATATGATCAGCATTATCCGTACTAAATGGAAGGATTTTACTCAACGGACCATGGACTGATCAGAGTTGTCCCATCAGTACATAAAAAATGACCCATACGTCTGATAGGCTGATACGGTCAGCCATCCGTACTGATAGGCTGATATGATCAGCCTTAACTGTACTGAATGGAAGGATTTAACTCAACGGACCATGGACTGTCCGGACTGGTCCCATCAGTACATGAAAAATGACCCATATGTACTAATAGGATGATACGATCAACAATCCATACTGCCTGGAAAGGCCTAGGACTGTCCATACTGGTCCATCAATCTATGAAAAATCAACCCATACGTATTGATAGGCTGATATGATCAGCCTGATCCGTACTGAATGGAAGGATTTAACTCAACGAACCATTGGCTGTCCGGACTTGTCCCATCAGGATTTAACTCAACAGACCATGCCCTGTCCGGACTAGTCCCATCAGTACAGGAAAAATGACCAATAAGTACTGATCGGCTGATACGATCAGCCATCCGTACTGCCTGGAAGGACCAAGAACTGTCCAGAGTGGTACATCAGGCCATGGAAAATAGATCCACTGGTACTGATAGGCTGATATGATCATCCTTATCCATCTTGAATGGAAGGATTTAACTCAACAGACCATGGACTGTCCGGACTGGTCCAATCATGGCTGATCATATCAGTACATGAAAAATCACCCTTACGTATTGATAGGCTGATACAATCAGCCATCTGTACTGCCCGGATGGACCAAGGACTGTCCAGACTGGTCCAATGAGGCCATGAAAAATCGACCATTCGTACCGATAGGCTGATATGATCAGACTTAGCAGTACTGAATGGAAGGTTTAACTCAACGGACCATCGACTGTCCAGACTGGTCAATCAAGCCATGAAAAATCGGACGATGGACTGTCATGACTGGGCCAATCAGTACATGAAAAATTACCCATACGAATTTATAGGATGATACGATCAGCCATCCGTACTGCCTGCAAGGACTAAGAACTGTCCAGAGTGGTCCATCAGGCCATGAAAAATCGATCAATACGTACTGATAGGCGTAAATGATCAGCCTTAGCAGTACTGAATGATAGGATTTACCTCAACGGACCATGAACAGTCCGGACTGGACCCATCAATACATGAAAAATGACCCATACGTACTGATAGGCTGATACGATCAGCCATCCGTACTGTCTGGAAGGAGCAAGGACTGTCCAGACTTGTCCATCAGGCCATGAAGAATCGGTACATATGTACTGATAGGATGATATTATCAGCCTTAAGCATACTGAATGGAAGGATTTAACTCAACGGACCATGGACTGTCTGGACTGGTCCCATCAGTACATGAAAAATTACCCATACTTACTTATAGGCTGATACGATCAGCCATCCGTACTGCCTGGAAGGACCAAGGACTGTCCAGACTGGTCCATCTGGCCATGAAAAATCAATCCATACGTACTGATAGACTGATATGATCAGCCTTATCCATACTGAATGGAAGGATTTAACTCAACGGACCATGGACTGTCTAGACTTGTCCCATCAATACATGAAAAAGACCCATACGTACTGATTGGCTGATACGATCAGCCATCCAAACTTTCTGGATGGACCAAGAATGTCCAGACTGGTCCATCAGGCTATAAAAAATTGACCCATACATACTGATAGGCTGATATGATCAGCCTTAACCGTACTGAATGGAAGGATTTAACACAATGGACCATGGACTGTCCGGACTGGTCCCATCAGAACATGAAAAATGACCCGTAAGTACTGATCGGCTGATACGATCAGCCATCCGTACTGCCTGGAAGGACCAAGGACTGTCCAGAGTAGTCCATCAGGCCAAGAAAATATCGATCCATACGTACTGAAAGGATTTAACTCAACAGACCATGGTCAGTCCGTACTGGTCCCATCAGTACATAGAAAATGACTCATAAGTACTGATCGACTGATATGATCAGCCATCCGTACTGCCTGGAAGGACCAAGGACTATCCAGAGTGGTCCATCAGGCCAAAAAAAATTGATCCATACGTACTGATAGGCTGATATGATAAGCTTTATCCGTCTTGAATGGAAGGATTTAACTCAACGGACCATGGACTGTCAAAAAAGGTTCCATCAGTACATGAAAGATGAACCATACGTACTGATAGGCTTATACAATCAGCCATCTGTACTGCCTGGATGGATCAAAGACTGTCCAGACTGGTCCATCAGGCCATGAAAAATCGACCCATACATACTGATAGGCTGATATGATCAGCCTTAACCGTAATGAATCCATACGTACAGATAGGCTGATAGGATCAGCCATCCGTACTGCCTGGAAGGATCAAGGACTGACCAAACTGGTCCATCGAGCCATGAAAAATCGACCAATACGTACTAATAGGCCGATACTATTATCCTTAACTGTACTAAATGGAAGGATTTAGCTTAAAGGACCATGGATTGTCCGGACTGGTCCCATCAGTACATGAAAAATGACACATATGTACTGATAGGATGATACGATCAACAATTCATACTTCCTGGAAGGTCCTAGGACTGTCCAGACTGGTCCATCATGCCATCAAAAATCGACCCATACATACTGATATGATCAGCCTTATCCGTACTGGGTGTAAGGATTTAATTCCACGGACCATGGACTGTCCGGACTGGTCCCAACAGTACATGAAAAATTACCCATACAAACTGATAGGATGATACGATCAGCCATCCATACTGCCTGGATGGACCAGGAACTATCCAAACTAGTTGATGAATCCCTTATTAGTAGATCCTTTTTGTCCCTGATTCTATGAAGGATAATCTTCTGGCTTGAGAGAGATATGGGTTGATTTCAGTGATGAAGGATGGGTTGATTGGATGATCTTCAGAAATGATCTATGGACTGATCAAATCGTGTATAGATGTGTTAGTGATCCAGAGAATGAACTCTGATTTCAATCACAAACAAGATGCAATTGGAGAATGAACTCCTTAGCAATCAATGTTCATATGATGAACAAAGGATTCACAAGTTTAGAAAGAGTTTTTGATAAAAAGAGTAAATAATATTTCTGAAAACAAAAGAGAGTTTAAGTAGAGAAGAAGAAATTGAAAAGTCCTAAAATTGTAGAAAAATAAGAAAAACTTAATTAAAACTAAAATTGTCTTGAAAACTCAATAATAATTATTTTTGATGATCTCTTGACTTCATTTTCGTGGATGACCTTTTAGAAAGAGAGAATGGATCCTCGACTTGGGTATTGATCTTCTTTTAGGCTGTGAAAAAATTCCTAAGCCATTCATGAGGCTGATCCACATCTTTTCCATCTTGTTAGCCATCAGTTTCATAACCAAAATAAGCTCATTATGCTCCATTCCAACCTTAGATTCATTTTCAAGTCTTCCATTCAGCCATCCCGGTTTATCCTTTGTTGCATAGTCAGTTGGTTCAACCATGGTTGCATCATCCCCTCCTCCTTAGAAAAGATTTGTCCTCAAATCTGTATCTCCTACATCAAAAGGAAACAAGTAAGAAGCAAGACAAATTATCAAGAGAATAAGCATGAAAGCGACATCAAAATAAGGTTTTGGACAGAAATTTCCTTGGAGTTTTTTATCCATTTTCCTCAAGTACTTCCATCTCCAAATCACTGGCTGATAAGCATGGTGCTTGCTCTTGTCCTTCGCACTCCTTTGGGACAAATCCTGCAGTTCCTGGAAACTCAAAACAAAGCCTGCATATCCAGTATTATATGTGCAAGACATGTTCTTAATCTGATCAATAACAAAGAATTTATTTCTAAGAACATTTTTCACTTGTTTCAGACTTTCAAAATGTCTATCAAAGTAAGTGTTGTAAACCAGAATTGTTACAAGGCACATGATAGAATAGTTCCTAAAGAACAACTTCAAAATAGGCACAAGTTTCTCAAATTTAAAACACAAAATATTAAGCTCAAACAGAGAATCACTTAACCAAGGCTCAACATGCTTATCAAAGAAAGTGTTATAAACAAGAATATCATCAAAGCTCAAAACAACACAATTCTCAAAAAATGATCTCCATACATGCCATGATTTATCAGTTTCAGAACACAAGATACCAAGTTTCAGAATAGAATCACAAATAAAATCGGGTTCAACTTTAAGTGATTTTGGTTTCTGCAAATTCCTAACCATAAACTCTTTCTAGGCACGTGTGGAAGAAAACAAATCACCAGTGTTCAGTTCATGTCTAGAAAAACTCAGATCAAAGTCATTATCTTCAAAGCAAGCAAAAGAATTACAAGGTTTTCTGAAACATAAATCAGATTGTTGCAAAATAACCTCAATTCTCTTTTCAGGGTGATCAATGCTTTTGTTATGTTCCACAAATTGATCAAAACTCAAAACAAGACCAGGATTGACTTTACCAACAGACTGAAAACGTTTGTTTGATCAGAGGGTTTATCAGGTTCAAACACTTTAAAAGAGTTAATCATGTTTTCAAAAACAGAGTTTGAAACACAAAATTCTTTTACCTTGTCTAAACAAAAACGTTTGACATCACTGGAACTAACCTTAACAAACATTTCTGGCAGAGAATTAACCATAACAAGGTCCTTACAGTGCTCTTGTGAATTCAAAGAGAATGACTTAGCATTTGTTTCTGCTTCAATGTTGTTTGGCTGCTCCAACTCTTCTTCTGGTGGTGAACTCTTTTGTGCTTCTTCTGCTGGGTTTTCTTCTAAAACCTGAGACACTGAATCAATGCTACTTTTCACCGGTTCAAAACAGGTTAGTTCATCACAATCAGGTGTAACTTCAGGTAAAAGTTCAAAACAGAGTAAAGAACTATCATATTTTTCCAGCAGCCTTGTTTTTCCTTGGTCTTTCAACCATGGTAAGCAATCTGAGACGTCTTTCTTCTCTTCAGTGTGGTTTCCACTTTCTTCCTCAAGTTCCTTAGGGTCTTCAACTCCCATGTGCTCCCTGTCATGACAAGAATAAGAATCATTAGCACAATCAGAAGTTGCAGTTTCAATCTTATGAGTTTCTTGGCTAAGAAAATTTGGTTCTTTTATGTGCTCTTGAATAGCTAATTTCTTCTTAGAACACACTGGCTCATTGACTCTTGAGAGAGGACGTTGGTCTGGCCTTCTTTGTTTATGTGACTGAGACTTTCTTGGGTGATCATGATCATGGCAAGTTCTTGTCTCCTCTTTGGCCTGTCTTGGTTGTTTTCTGCTATAGTTACCAGAAACAAAGTGTTTCTTCATGAAGTGTTTCAGCTCAAACCAAGATGCAACTTGTGCTTCTCCTGTTCTTCTTCTTGTAGTAACAAGCTGATTCCACCATTGAAAGGCATCTCCATAGAACTCTGTTGTAGCCAATCTAACCTTCTTTCTTTCTGAGTAGTTTTGGCCATCAAAAAGAAGTTCCATTTGCTGTTCCCACTCCAAGTATCCATCAGGATCGTTTCTGCCACAGAAAGATGGTATCTTGCTCCTCCTTTTGATCTTAGTATCCTTCTGAACCTGAGGAACATTACCAAAGAAATCATCAGCAGGTTTCTTGTGTAAAAGATCAGTTTTTTTCATTCTTTTCATGATCTCAGACACCATTGATTCCATCTGCAATTTATTCAATGTCAAAGTTGGTGTCTCTTTTCTTTTACTAACATCTCCAGCCATGGTTTCCTGTTACAATCTCAACAAGAAAAGTTAGCACATAAATGAATAGCCAAAGCCTCTCTTCTCTCAAGTGTTTCTCTCTGATTTATTTGTGAGTTTTTTTCTGTGAATCCAGTAGCTCAGTAACAAACAAAGATCAAGCTTTTAGAGCATGTTTAATGGGGGTCTCTTAGGGAGAGTCTCTTAGCGGGATTTAAGAGACCCTCCTTAAGAGACCCCATTAAACATGCTCTTAGAGATCAATTCCCCAACCCCAAAACAGAAGAAAGAGATAGAAAGATTGCAAGTTTTTTGTTTGCAAGAGGCTTTACCACCAGAGGCTGGATTTCTCTTCAACTTTTTTTTTCAAATCTTTTAGATTTTTTTTTTTTTTTTTTTTAGAAAAATCTGGTTGGCCCTCTTGCAGATACACATATAGAAAGATAAGGTCTTTAGGAGAAAATTTCAGAAAATAAACAGATTCCCCAAAACAAAGAAGAAGTAAACCCAGATTTTTGAGAGTTTCAGATTCAAACACAGATCAAGAGCTTTCAACAAAGGATAAACACCTATTGTGTTTAGGTCACATGACCTGATTGGTGCGTTTCCTATCACCATGGACGATCTTAACGATCATATCCAGGATCGGGGACATGACAGTCCTTGGTCCATCCAGGCAGTACGGATGGCTGATTGTATCAGCCTATCAGTAAGTAAGGGACATTTTTCATGTACTAATGGGAACTGTTTGGACAGTCCATGGTCCGTTGAGTTAAATCCTTCCATTCAGTACGGATAAGGCTGATCATATAATCCTATTAGTACGTATTGGTCAATTTTTCATGGCTTGATGGACAAGTTTGGTCAGTCCTTGGTCCTTCCAGGCAGTACGGATGGTTGATCGTATCAGCTTATCTGTACGTATGGGTCATTTTTAAAGTACTGATGGGACCAATCCAGATAATCCATGGTTCGTTGAGTTAAATCCTTCTATTCAGTAAGGTTAAGGCTGATCATATCAGCCTATTGGTACGTATGAGTCAATTTTTCATGGCCTGATGGACCAGTATGGAGAGTCCTTGGTCCATCCAAGCAGTACGGATGGCTGATTGTATCAGCCTATCAGTACGTATGGGTCATTTTTCATGTACTGATGGGACCTTTTTGGACAGTCCATGGTCCGTTGAGTTATATCTTTCCATTCAAGACGGATAAGGCTGATCATATCAGCCTATCAGTACTATGGATCAATTTTTCATGGCCTGATGGACCACTCTGGAGAGTCCTTGGTCCTTCCAGGCAGTACGGATGGCTGATCGTATCAGCTGATCAGTACTTATGGGTCATTTTTCATGTACTGATGGGACCAGTCCGGACTGACCATGGTCTGTTGAGTTAAATCCTTCCATTCAGTACGGATAAGGCTGATCATATCAGCCTATCAGTACGTATGGGTCAACTTTTCATGGCATGATGGACTAGTCTGGATAGTTCCTGGTTGATCCAGGCAGTACGGATGGCTGATCCTATCATCCTATCAGTTCGTATGGGTAATTTTTCATGTACTGATGGGACCAGTCTGGACAGTCCATGGTCCATGGAATTAAATCCTTCCACCCAGTACGGATAAGGCTGATCATATCAGTATGCATGGGTCGATTTTTGATGGCTTGATGGACCAGTCTGGACAGTCCTAGGTCCTTCCAGGAAGTACGGATTGTTGATCGTATCATCCTATCAGTACATATGGGTCATTTTTCATGTACTGATGGGACCAGTCCGGACAGTCCATGGTCCTTTGAGTTAAATCCTTCCATTCAGTACGGTTAAGGATAATAGTATCGGCCTATTAGTACGTATTGGTCGTTTTTCATGGCTTGATGGACCAGTTTGATCAGTCCTTGGTCCTTCAAGGAAGTACGAATGGCTGATCCTATCAGCCTATCTGTACGTATGGGTCATTTTTCATGTACTGATAGGACCAGTCCTGATAGTCCATGGTCCGTTGAGTTAAATCCTACCATTCAGTACGGTTAAGGCTGATCATATCAGCCTATCAGTATGTATGGGTAGATTTTCATGGCCTGATGGACCAGTCTGGACAGTCCTTGATCCATCCAGGCAGTACGGTTGGCTGATTGTATCAGCCTATCAGTTCGTATGGTTCATTTTTCATGTACTGATGGGATCTTTTTGGACAGTCCATGGTCCGTTGAGTTAAATCCGTCCATTCAAGACAGATAAGGCTGATCATATCAGCCTATCAGTACGTATGGATCAATTTTTTATGGCCTGATGGACCACTCTGGATAGTCCTTGGTCCTGCCAGGCAGTACGGATGGCTGATCATATCAGTCGATCAGTACTTATGGGTCATTTTTCATGTACTGATGGGACCAGTCCGGACTGACCATGGTCTGTTCAGTTAAATCCTTCCATTACGTATGGAAAGGCTGATCCTGTCAGCCTATCAGTACGTAGTGATCGATTTTTCATGGCCTGATGGACTACTCTGGACAGTCCTTGGTCCTTCCAGGCAGTACGGATGGCTGATCGTATTAGCCGATCAGTACTTATGTGTCATTTTTCATGTTCTGATGGAACCAGTCCGGACAGTCCATGGTCCGTTGTGTTAAATCCTTCCATTCAGTACGGTTAAGGCTGATCATATCAGCCTATCAGTACGTATGGGTCGATTTTTTATGACCTGATGGACTAGTCTGGACAGTCCTTGCTCCTTCTAGACAATATGGATGGCTGATCGTATCAGCCTATCAATACGTATGGGTCATTTTTCATGTACTGATTGGACCAGTCCAAACAGTTCATGGTTCGTTGAATTAAATCCTACCATTCAGTACGGTGAAGGCTGATCATTTCAGCCTATCAGTAAGTATGGATCGATTTTTCATGGCCTGATGAACCACTCTGGACAGTCCTTAGTCCTTCCAGGCAGTACGGATGGCTGATCGTATTATCCTATAAATTCGTATGGGTAATTTTTCATGTACTGATTGGACCAGTCCGGACAGTCCATGGTCTGTTGAGTTAAATCCTTCCACTCAGTAACCTTACTTCAAGTGTGTTGTGGCCTTGAAGTAAGGTTAAGGGATCCGAATAGTTGGAACTTAACCAAAACAAGGAAGAGGTAAGCTAAAGGGAACTGGACAAGTAATCTGGTAGCTGGACAAGGTCCGGATAAAGCTCAACCGGCTAGGTGGAGCTTAGAGGTAGCTCACACAGTGTAAGACAACTCACTGGAGCTGGTGGACTAGCTCACCCATCTGAGGCAGCTAACAGTCAGCTCATCTCAGCTGGGAGTAGTGTTAGGGTCCTTGGCAGTTGAACCAGTCCGGGCTGTGGTCGGGTCAGGTGGATGGCAGTGTGGTCCGGCCATTGGGGCAATGGATTAGGTTGTCCATGTGCTTGGTACATGGGCTGGGGATTCGTTCTAGGCTCCTGGTGTATCTCACAGGGGACAGTTATTGGCCAAGGGATGGCAATGGAGGCAGTTATGGTCGATGGGGTGCAAAGGGAGCAAGAGGTGCCCCTTAGCCTACCAAATGGCACCCATTCGGCCAGGGAAGTTACCCACGCGTTCTTCTATATATATGGGACTCTGGGTACGAAAATTTCCATCATTATTCATAGGAAACACAGAGAAAACTCCAGAGACACAAGAGGAGAAAGGGAAAGAGAGATCAGCCCATAACATGGCTGATATTGCTTGTTTGGGTGAATCCGGTAAGGATGATTGTTCAGTGAAGGCCTTGGGGTTTCAGGAACGCCAGGGCTTCCTTATTTATCCATAAAACACACGCAAATATCCAGGAGAGAAGATAGAAGACCGGAATTCAATTCCAATGGCTGAGACAGCCTTGAAGGCAGATGTGTGTAGAAAGGCAGTTTCATGGGCAACAAAGGGGGAAGTGATGCACGACCCTTGGGTGGTATTTGATCATGGATGGACACGTCCTAGGCTTCTTCTGTGTTCTGGGAACACACGCAAATGGTAAGGACAAAAGTGCGAAGGCCGGACTCCACTCTCAAAGGCCAAGACAGCCTTGAAGGTAGATGCAGTGCAGAAACTGGTTTCATGGGAGTTCCATGGATGGGAAGAGAGAAACGACCCTTGAATGGATCTTATCATTACTGTAAATATATGATAAGGATTGATAGAGTTGGTATCAAGAGTAGTATGGCCTTTCATGATAAGGGATGGCACAAGATCTACAATCATCATGATAAGGTAACATATTTACAATCACTTTCTAGTTATATTGCTGTCTCTTGTGGTGTGGTTAAGGACAGGTATGGCACGCCCATTGAAGACCATATATTGTGATTTAAACTAAGGATCCAGGACCCTGAGAGAAGGGGCGGCTCATTGCTGATCTAACTCATCGATGTGGGATGATAGTAGATGATATTCATTGGATAGTGATCCATGATGGATCATGGATTGTGTTGGGTTTGATCGTGGTGTGAACCATTGATCTGGCCCATTGAGGATTCACAGGGGAGTCCTAGTATAAGGGGAACCATGGGGAGTGCAAGTTTCAATTCGTTTGGAACCAACAGCAAGCAAAGGAGATGAGCAAGGCTAGTACTTGTGGGCATGGACCACAAGTATGGAGCCGGTGTGTTTATACAAGGAAGGCCGTGTGTGATCTGATCATGGGCAAGGATAGACGAACTGATCCATAGATGATGGATCAAGGTGTCTGATCTGATTGATCAAAGGATGCACCGGTTGTAAGAGCAAGATTAATCGGTTCCATTGGGACATGGTTCCATGCCTGTTAGGTAAGTGTGAAGACTCATCTGTTCTGAGTCATTTGGGGTGGTTGGTTGTTTGACTTAGGATCTGATGGGAATTATTATTCCATGATAGGACTTGACTCCAGAGGAGCATACTCCTAAGACATGGAGGCACTGAACCAAGGCCTTGGCCGGTTCAGGAACATAGTCCTTGGCCCTTGGCCGGACTGATCATGGCCGAGATCTATATTATATAGGCCGAATTTGGGGAAAACCTTTTGGGAATCTCTTAGTAGTGATTTATCATGAATTATAATGAATTTTAATTAGTTTTTAAGAATTGATTTGATGATGTCATTATTGACTGAATGGACTGATCATGATCAGAATCCATATGGTCTGGGTCGATTCTGTAAGACCCAAACCCGGACTTCTAGGCCGCGGTCAATGCCTCACGTCGCTCGGTCCACACACTGACCGAACCTCTCAATTTTTCAACCTTTCCTTTTATAGTTTGCCCTTAAGGCGAAGGTTTACTCAGGTCTTAGCTAAAGACTACCTTAGTCATTTCCTAACTTAGATCATTACTAACAATACGCAGCGGAATAGTCTTATCTAACCCAATCGAGTACTTGACCGGTCTGATCGTCTAAGACATGGTCAGTTCACTTGACCACCATTTCACTCTATACACCGATCCTTGACACGGTTCAAGTCACACTAATCAGATGTTCCATTCACCTAACCATTCTACCAGCATCTTAGCAAGTTACTAATTTATCCAAGTATTTGCTATATCATACCTTTGCCACATCCACGGAGCTTGTTAGCTCATCGGACCCATCTGACTTAGCTGTTTAGCTAGCTCATCCAGCTAGCTGAGCTGAACCACTTCATTTGAGGTTCCATTACTCTTTTCCAGCTGACCGAGCTGCGAGGTAGATTTTCCCAGCTCCCTGTCTACTCGTACAGCTCTCTTATACCTGCATAAACCCTTCCCCTTGGTACTTAGTCATTCAGCCAACCATCCCCACAGACCAAGTACCTTTGGGAAATCTTCAGCTACAAAAACGACCTCAAGCAAACATGCTCCAACAATTAATTAAAATCCATGATAATTCATGATAAATCACCACTAAGGGATTCCCAAAAGGGTTACCCCGAATTCGGCCTAGATCATATAGATCTCGGCCATGATCAGTCCGGCCAAGGGCCAAGGACTATGTTCCTGAACAGGCCAAGGCCTTGGTTCAGTGCCTCCATGTATTAGGAGTATGCTCCTCTGGATTCAAGTCCTCTCATCGACTAATAATTCCCATCATATCCCAAGTCAATCAACCAACCACCCCACATGACTCAGAACTGACGAGTCTTCACACTTACCTAACCGGCCATGGAACCATGTCCCTATGGAACCGATTAACCTTGCTTGTACAACCGGTGAATCCTTTGATCAATCAGATCAGACACCTTGATCCATCATCTATGGATCAGGTCGTCTATCCTTGCCCATGATCAGATCACACACGTCCTTCCTTGTATAAACACATCGGCTCCATACTTGTGTTCCATGCCCACAAGTACTAGCCTTGCTCATCTCCTTTGCTTGCTGTTGGTTCCAAACGAATTGAACCTTGCACTCCCCATGGTTCCCCTTATACTAGGACTCCCATGTGACTCCTAAATGGGCCGGATCAATGGTTCACACCATGATCAAACCCAAGACAATCCATGATCCATCATGGATCACTATCCACTGAATATCATCTGACTATCATCCCACATGGATGAGTTAGATCAGAAATGATCCGCCCCTTCTCTCAGGGTCCTGGATCCTTATTTTAAATCAAAATATATGGTCTTCAATGGGCGTGCCATACCTGGCCTTAACCACACCACAAGAGACAACAATATAACTAGAAAGTAATCATAAACATGTTACCTTATCAATGATGTTTGTAGATCTTGTGCCACCCCTTATCAAGTGAGGCCTTGCTCTTCCAGAGTAGACCTCCATAAAGTCTTATCACATACCTCCAGTATTGGTAATATCCCATCAAGGGTCGCACCAAAGTTCCCATCCATGGAACTCCCATGAAACCAGTTTCTGCACTGCAAGGCCTTTGTGAGTGGAGTCCGGCCTTCTCCCTTCTCTCCTTAACATTTGCGTGTGTTCCCAGAACACATAGGAAGCATAGGACGTGTTCATCCATGATCAAATACCACCCAAGGTTCGTGCATCACTTTCCCCTTTGTTTCTCATGAAACTGCTTTTCTACACACATCTGCCTTCAAGGCTGTCTCAGCCATTGGAATTGAATACCGGTCCTCCATATTATCTCCAGGCTATTTTCGTGTGTTCTATGGATGTATAGTATGCCCAGGGCGTGGCAAACAATAATCAAAATCCATCAGAGGGTCGTTCTACACTCCCCTCTTGATTGCCCTCTAAACTGCCTCTTTGCTGCCTTCACACCACTCCTGGTCTTGGATATTGAATCCGACCATCTCTATGTTTTTCTCTGATTTTCTTTGTGTTTCAGGGTGAAGAAGGAAGCCCTGTAGTGCCTGCAAAGTAAAGGACTTGCCTGCCTTATATACAAGAAGGGGTGGTTACTTCATAACCATTGCATCCCTTCGGTATCAATTCTGGCCATTGATTTAATCAATGGTCTAGATCACACCCATTCGACCATAACTGCCTCCCTTGCCATCCCTTGGTCAGTAACTGTACCCTGTCATATCCCCCACGTGCCTAGACCCAATCCCCAGCCCCTGGACCGTGCATATGGACCACCTGATCCATTGCCCCAATTGTCGGACCACACGGACCATCCACCTGACCCGACCACAGCCCGGACTGGTCCAACTGCCCAAGACTTGAACACTCAGTCAAGCTGAGTTTAGCTGACCCCCATCTTACCTAGCTGAGGGAGCTAGTCCATCCAGCTCAGGGAGCTGACACACTCTACTTGAGCTCCAACCGAGCTCCGTTCAGCTAGTTGAGCTTCTTGCTTGCATCGCCTAGCTGTTGTATACTGCGTCCAGCTTGCTTTCTTTATCTTATTCAACCCTTCTAAGTCCCTTGGTATATTTCCAGACTTAGAATAAGGTTTCCCATGATCCACTCTGATCATGCACTTCATCGAGCTTCACCCGGACTTGGTCCAGCTACCGGATTACTCATGCAACTGTTTTGAGCTTGCTTCTTCCTTGTTTTGGTTAAGTTCCAACTATCTAATTCCCTTAACCACGTTCTTGTACCATGAGACAATTGTATTTAAGTCATGTGACCAGACTGGTGCGTCTCCTCGCATCATGGCTGTGCCCGAAGGCCTTATCTAGAATCAGGGACATGACAGATTCATTGGATTCTGATTATGGGAATCTCTTAGTGGGGAATTATCAGGAGTTTTCATGAATTTTAATTAATTTTTGGAGCATGTTTGCTTGAGGTTGTTTTTGTAGCTGAAGACTTCCCAAAGGTGCTTGGTCTGTAGGGATGGTTGGCTGAATGACTAAGTACCAAGGGGAAGTGTTTATACAGGTATAAGGAATATGTACGAGTGGACGGGGAGCTGGGCGAAGCTACCTCGCAGCTTGATCAGCTGGAAGAGATGGAACCTCAGGTGAAGTGATTCAGCTCAGCTAGCTGGATGAGCTAGCTAAACAGCTAATCCAGCTGGGACCGATGAGCTAACAAGGTCCGTGGATGTGGCAAAGGTAAGATCTAGCAATTGTTTGCTTAGATCTAGATAGAATGGTTAGGGGAATGGAACCTCAGGATTGGTATGACTTGGTTTAGGTAGGATCGACCTTTGAGCTAGCTGGTAGTTGTGTGTACTAACCATTAGCTGAGGTTATTCGACTGGACCAGTATTAGATTGGAGTTAGTCCAATGGTTAAGTAGATAATATTCCGCTGTGCATAAGTTGAAAGGATCTAAGCTAGGGAATGACTAAGGTAGTGTTTAGCTAAGAGCTAAGTAAACCTTCGCCTTAAGGGCAAACTATAAAAGGAAGGTTGAAAAATTAAGAGGTTCGGTCAGTGTGTGGACCGAGTGACGTGAGGCATCGACCGCGGCCTAGAAGGCTGGGTTTGGGTCTTACAAGTTGGTATCAGAGCATACTTGATTCTAGGATAGTTGGGTTGTGGTTGTTCACCCACACATCTGGACAAGTGGATGCTGATGGGGTTAATCCACCAGTTTTGTTGCCGACTCAGCTGGAGAAGGTTAACAATGAATCTGGAGTTCCTTTAAGTCAACTCGATCCTACTGAGGTTAGGGTGGTATGAGCTGAGCTGCAGCTGAAGTAAGAACTAGAGAGGGAAGCTGAATCCTCTCACATTGGGAACCGGCCTGATCCAAACATTGTTTCAAGCAATGGAAGGACTAACCGGTGGATCAGACAGGTGCTCTGTCAGCAAGTGGTCGAGCTGTGCCAGTAGCTGAGGTGGTTGAGATCGATACACAAGCTAGGGCAGCTCGGAAAGTGGACTACCTGAGTATTCTGGAGCTAGTGTCCGGGAAGGACTTAAGGAAAGAGAACAATCTGTTAGGACTCACGGTAGAGTGAGCGGCCTAAAGATTGGAACATGTTCGCTAGGAATTGGCTGGTGCATCGAGTGGCTTGGAGATTAGTTAAATCTGCTGAGGCTCAAGTACATAGCATGTTCCTAGGGACTGGAAACGATCTAGTCATTGACTACGATCAAGGAAAGGATAAGAGTCTAAAGATGACAATGTCCAAAAGAAAGATATAGACTTGGTGGATACTAGGACCGCAACCTAGAAAGTTGGGTCTGGTAACACAAGTCACTTATGGGAGCCATGTTCAGAAAGCAGATAAGACCACTTGGTTCGGATTCAAGAGTGTCCCATCCAAGTGGGGGAGAATGTTTATATGCTGATCAAATATGTGATCAGTGTGAAAGAGGAAGGAGGAAGGATGTAATGCGAGTTGGTTAGAAAAAACCAATTGAGCATGTTCCATGTTCATGATGCAAAGAGTTTGGTTGGAACCTTTGGCATGAAACAAGATGTCAGAACCACTGGATTCTAGGACGAATCCATCTTAAGTGGGGGAGACTTGTCATGTCCCCGATCCTGGATATGATCGTTAGGATCGTCCATGGTGATAGGAAACGCACCAATTAGGTCAGGTGACCTAAACACAAGTGTGTCGTGGCCTTGAAGTAAGGTTAAGGGATCCAAATAGTTGGACCTTAACAGAAACAAGGAAGAGGTAAGCTAAAGGGAGCTGGACAAGTAATCTGGTAGCTGGACAAGGTTCGAATGAAACTCAACCATCTAGGTGGAGCTTCGAGGTAGCTCACACAGTGTAAGACAACTCACTGTAGCTGGTGGAATAGCTCACCCATCTTGCAGCTAGCAGTCAGCTCATCTCAGCTGGGAGTAGTGTTAGGGTTCTGGGCAGTTGGACCAGTCCGGGCTGTGGTGGGGTCAGGTGGATGGGCACTGTGGTCCGGCCATTGGGGAAATGGATCAGGTGGTCCATTTGATTGGTCCAGGGGATGGGTATTGGGTCTAGGCTCGTGGGGTATCTGAAAGGGGACAGTTATTGGCCAAGGGATGGCAATGGAGGCAGTTATGGTCGATGGGGTGCAAAGGGAGCAAGAGGTGCCCCTTAGGCTACCAAATGGCACCCATTCGGCCACGGCAGTTACCCACGCCTTCTTCTTTATATATGGGACTCTGGGCACGAAAATTGCCATCATTATTCATAGGAAACACAGAGAAAACTCCAGAGAGACAGGAGGAGAAAGGGAAAGAAAGATCAGCCCATAACAAGGCTGATATTGCTTGTTTGGGTGAATCCGGTAAGGATGATTGTTCAGTGAAGGCCGTGGGGTTGCAGGCACACCAGGGCTTCCTTCTTTATCCATAAAACACACGCAAATATCCAGGAGAGAAGATAGAAGACCGGAATTCAATTCTAATGGCTGAGACAGCCTTGAAGGCAGATGTGTGTAGAAAGGCAGTTTCATGGGCAACAAAGGGGGAAGTGATGCACGACCCTTGAGTGGTATTTGATCATGTATGGACACGTACTAGGCTTCCTCTGTGTTCTGGGAACACACGAAAATGGTAAGGAGAGAAGTGAGAAGGCCAGACTCCACTCTCAAAGGCCAAGACAGCCTTGAAGGTAGATGCAGTGCAGAAACTGGTTTCATGGGAGTTCCATGGATGGGAAGAGAGGAACGACCTTGAATGGATCTTATCATTACTGTAAATATATGATAAGGATTGATACATTTGGTATCAAGAGTAGTATGGCCGTTCATGATAAGGGATGGCACAAGAGCTACAATCATCATGATAAGGTAACATGTTTACAATCACTTTCTAGTTATATTGATGTCTCTTGTGGTGTGGTTAAGGACAGGTATGGCACGCCCATTGAAGACCATATATTGTGATGTAAACTAAGGATCCAGGACCCTGAGTTAAGGGGAGGATCATTTCTGACCTAACTCATCCATGTGGGATGATTGTAGATGATATTCATTGGACAATGATCCATGATGGATCATGGATTGTGTTGGGTTTGATCATGGTGTGAACCATTGATCTGGCCCATTGAGGAGTCACAGGGAAGTCCTAGTATAAGGGGAACCATGGGGAGTGCAAGGTTCAATTCGTTTGGAACCAACAGCAAGCAAAGGAGATGAGCTAGGCTAGTACTTGTGGGCATGGACAACAAGTATGGAGCCGGTGTGTTTATACAAGGAAGGCCGTGTGTGATTTGATCATGGGAAAGGATAGACAACCCGATCCATAGATGATGGATCAAGGTGTCTGATCTGATTGATCAAAGGACGCCCCGGTTGTAAGAGCAAGATTAATCGGTTCCATTGGGACATGGTTCCATGGCCGGTTAGGTAAGTGTGAAGACTCATCAGTTCTGAGTCATGTGGGGTGGTTGGTTGTTTGATTTAGGATCTGATGGGAATTATTATTCCATGATATGACTTGACTCCATAGGCGCATACTCCTAAGACATGGAGGCACTGAACCAAGGCCTTGGCCGGTTCAGGAACATAGTCCTTGGCCCTTGGCCGGACTGATCATGGCTGATATCTATATTATAAAGGCCTAATTTGGGGAAACCCTTTTGGGAATCTCTTAGTGGTGATTTATAATGAATTAACAAGAATTTTAATTAGTTTTTAGGAATTGATTTGATGATGTCAATTTTGACTGAATGGACTGATCATGATCAGAATCCATATGGTCTGGGTCGATTCATTGGATTCTGATTATGGGAATCTCTTAGTGGGAATTATCAGAAGTTTTCATGAATTATAATTAATTTTTGGAGCATGTTTGCTTGAGGTTGTTTTTGTAGTTGAAGACTACCCAAAGGTGCTTGGTCTGTGGGGATGGTTGGCTGAATGACTAAGTACCAAGGGGAAGTGTTTATACATGTATAAGGAATATGTACGAGTGGACGGGAGCTGGGCGAAGCTACCTCACAGCTCGATCAGCTGGAAGAGATGGAACCTCAGGTGAAGTGATTCAGCTCAGCTAGCTGGATGAGCTAGCTAAACAGCTAATCCAGCTGGGCCCGATGAGCTAACAAGCTCCATGGATGTGGCAAAGGTAAGATCTAGCAATTGTTTGCTTAGATCTAGATAGAATGGTAAGGGGAATGGAACCTCAGGACTGGTATGACTTGGTTTAGGTAGGATCGACCTTTGAGCTAGCTGGTAGTTGTGTGTACTACCCATTAGCTGAGGTGATTCGACTGTACCAGTATTAGATTGGAGTTAGTCCAATGGTTAAGTAGATAATATTCTGCTGTGCGTAAGTTGAAAGGATCTAAGCTAGGGAATGACTAAGGTAGTGTTTAGCTAAGAGCTAAGTAAACCTTCGCCTTAAGGGCAAACTATAAAAGGAAAGGCTGAAAAATTGAGAGGTTCGGTCAGTGTGTGGACCGAGTGATGTGAGGCATTGACCGCGGCCTAGAAGGCCGGGTTCGGGTCTTACAAGGACTGTCCAGACTGGTCCATCAGGCAATGAAAAATTGACCATACATACCGATAGGTTGATATGATCAGACTTAACCGTACTGAATGGAAGGTTTAACTAAATGGACCATAGACTGTCCAGACTGGTCCATCAAGACATGAAAAGTCGACCCATACGTACTGATAGGCTGATCTGATCACCCTTATCCATACTGAGTGGAAGGATTTAACTCAACGGACCATGGACTGTTCGGACTGCTCCAATCCGTACACGAAAAATTACCCATACAAATTTATAGGATGATACGATCAACCATACGTACTGCCTGGAAGGACCAAAGACTGTTCAGAGTGGTCCATCAGGTCATGAAAAATCAATACATACGTACTGATAGGCTGAAATGATCAGCCTTCACCGTACTGAATGGTAGGATTTAACTCAACGGACCATGAACTGTCCGGACTGGTCTCATCAGTACATGAAAAATGACACATACGGACTGATAGGCTGATACGATCAGCCATCCGTACTGTCTGGAAGGAGCAAGGACTGTCCAGACTGGTCCATAAGGCCATGAAAAATCAGTCCATACGTACTGATAGGCTGATATGATCTGCCTTATGCGTACTGAATGGAAGGATTTAACTCCACGGACCATAGACTGTCCGGAATGGTCCCATACGTACATGAAAAATGACCCATAAGTACCGCTCGGCTGATACGATCAGCCATCCGTACTGCCTGGAAGGACCAAGAACTGTCCAGAGTGGTCCATCAGGCCATGGAAAAGTCAACCCATACGTATTGATAGGCTGATATGATAAGCCTTATCCGTACTGAGTGGAAGGATTTAACTCAAAGGACCATGGACTGTCCGGACTGGTCCAATCAGTACATGAAAAATTACCCATACGAATTTATAGGATGATACGATCAGCCATCCGTACTGCCTGGAAGGACCAAGGACTGTCCAGAGTGGTCCATCGGGCCATGAAAAATCGATCCATACCTACTGATAGGCTGAAATGATCAGCCTTCACCGTACTGAATGGTAGGATTTAACTCAACGAACCATGAACTGTCTGGACTGGTCCCATCAGTACATGAAAAATGACCCATACGTACTGATAGGCTGATACGATCAGCCATCCGTATTTTCTGGAAGGAGTAAGGACTGTACAGACTGGTCCATCAGACCATGAAAAATCGGTCCATATGTACTGATAGGCTGATATGATAAGCCTTATGCGTACTGAATGGAAGGATTTAACTCAACGGACCATGGACTGTCCAGACTGGTCCCATCAGTACATGAAAAATTATCCGTACTTACTTATAGGCTGATACGATCAGCCATCCGTACTGCCTGGAAGGACAAAGGACTGTCCTGACTAGTCCATCAGGCCATGAAAAATTGACCCATATGTACTGATAGTCTGATATGATCAGCCTTATCTGTACTAAATGGAAGGATTTAATTCAACATACCATGGTAAGTACGGACTGGTCCCATCAGTACATGAAAAATGACCCATAAGTACTAATCGGCTGATACGATCAGCCATCCGTACTGCCTGGAAGGACCAAGGACTGTCCAGAGTGGTCCATCAGGCCATGAAAAATCGATCCATAGTACTGATAGACTGATATGATCAGCCTTATCCATACTGAATGGAAGGATTTAACTCAACGGACCATGGACTATTTTGACTGGTCCCATCAGTACATGAAAAATGACCCATACATCCATATAGGCTGATTCAATCAGCCATCCGTACTGCCTGGAAGGTCCAAGGACTGACCAAACTGGTCCATTAAGCCATGAAAAATTGACCAATACGTACTGATAGGCTGATATGATCAGCCTTGTCCGTACTGAATGAAAGGATTGAACTCAACGAACCATGGACTGTCCAGACTTGTCCCATCAGTACATGAAAAAAGACCCATACGTAGTGATTGGCTGATATGATCTGCCATCCGAACTTTCTGGATGGACCAAGGACTGTCCAGACTGGTCCATCAAGCCATGAAAAATCGACCCATACATACCGATAGGCTGATATGATCAGCCTTAACCGTACTGAATGGAAGGATTTAACTCAACGGACCATGGACTATCTGGATTGGTACCATCAGTACATGAAAAATGACCCATACGTACAGATAGGCTGATAGGATCAGCCATCCGTACGGCCTGGAAGGACCAAGGACTGACTAAACTGGTCCATCAAGCCATGAAAAATTGACCAATACGTACTGATATGATCAGCCTTATCTGTACTGGGTGCAAGGATTTAAGTCCACGGACCGTGGACTGTCCGGACTGGTCCCATATGTACATGAAAAATTACCCATACGAACTAATAGGATGATACGATCAGCCATCTGATTGATTTTTCATAGCCTGATGGACCACTCTGGACAGTCCTTGGTCCTTCCAGGCAGTACGGATGGCTGATCATATCAGCCGATCAATACTTATGGGTCATTTTTCATGTACTGATGGGACCAGTCCAGACTTACCATGGTCTGTTGAGTTAAATCCTTCCATTTAGTACGGATAAGGCTGATCATATCAGCCTATCAGTACGTATGGGTCAATTTTTCGTGGCCTGATGGACTAGTCTGGATAGTTCCTGGTCCATCCAGGCAGTACGGATGGCTGATTGTATCATCCTATCAGTTCGTATGAGTAATTTTTCATGTGCTGATGGGACCAGTCCGGACAGTCCATGGTCCGTGGAAGTAAATCCTTCCACCCAGTACGGATAAGGCTGATCATATCAGTATGTATGGGTCGACTTTTGATGGCTTGATTGACCTGTCTGGGCAGTCCTAGGTCCTTCCAAGAAGTACGGATTGTTGATTGTATCATCCTATCAGTACATATGGGTCATTTTTCATGTACTGATGGGACAAGTCTGGACAGTCCATGGTTCTTTGAGTTAAATCCTTTCATTCAGTATGGATAAGGGTGATCATATCAGCCTATCAGTACGTATGGGTCATTTTTCATGTACTGATGCAAACTGTTTGGACAGTCCATGGTCCGTTGAGTTAAATCCTTCTATTCAGTACGGATAAGGCTGATCATATCAGCCTATGAGTATGTATTGATCGATTTTTCTTGGCTTGATGGACAAGTTTGGTCAGTCCTTGATCCTTCCAGGCAGTACGGATGGTTAATCGTATCAGCCTATCTGTACGTATGGGTCATTTTTAAAGTACTGATGGGACCAGTCCAGATAATCCATGGTTTGTTGAGTTAAATCCTTCTATTCAGTAAGGTTAAGGCTGATCATATCAGCCTATTGGTACGTATGGGTCGATTTTACATGGCCTGATGGACCAGTATGGACAGTCCTTGGTCCATCCAAGCAGTACGGATGCCTGATTTTATCAGCCTATCAGTACGTATGGGTCATTTTTCATGTACTGATGGGACTTTTTTGGACAGTCCATGGTCCGTTGAGTTATATCATTCCATTCAAGACGGATAAGGCTGATCATATCAGCCTATCAGTACTATGGATCAATTTTTTATGGCCTGAAGGACCACTCTGGACAGTCCTTGGTCCTTCCAGGCAGTACGTATGGTTGATCGTATCTGCCGATCAGTACTTATGGGTCATTTTTCATGTACTGATGGGACCAGTCCGGACTTACCATGGTCTGTTGAGTTAAATCCTTCCATTTAGTACGGATAAGGCTGATCATATCAGCCTATCAGTTCGTATGGGTCAATTTTTCATGGCCTGATGGACTAGTCTGGATAGTTCCTGGTCCATCCAGGAAGTACGGATGGCTGATCGTATCATCCTATCAGTTCGTATGGGTAATTTTTCATGTACTGATGGGACCAGTCCGGACAGTCCATGGTCCGTGGAATTAAATCCTTCCACCCAGTACGGACAAGGCTGATCATATCAGTATGTATCGGTCGATTTTTGATGGCTTGATGGACCAGTCTGGACAGTCCTAGTTCCTTCCAGGAAGTACGGATTGTTGATAGTATCATCCTATCAGTACATATGGGTCCATTTTCATGTACTGATGGGACAAGTCTGGACAGTCCATGGTTCGTTGAGTTAAATCCTTTCATTTACGGATAAGGCTGATCATATCAGCCTATCAGTACGTATTGGTCGATTTTTCATGGCTTGATGGACCAATTTAGTCAGTCCTTGGTCCTTCCAGGACGTACGGATTGCTGATCCTATCAGCCTATCTGTACGTATGGGTCATTTTTCATGTACTGCTGGGACCATTCCAGATAGTCCATGGTCCGTTGAGTTAAATCCTTCCATTCAGTACGGTTAAGGCTGATCATATCAGCCTATCAGTACGTATGGATTGATTATTCATGGCCAGATGGACCAGTCTGGACAGTCCTTTGTCCTTCCAGGCAGTATGGATGGCTGATCGTATCAGCCTATAAGTAAGTACGGGTATTTTTTCATGTACTGATGGGACCAGTCCGGACAGTCCATGGTCCGTTGAGTTAAATCCTACCATTCAGTACGGTGAAGCCTGATCATTTCAGCCTATTAGTACGTATGGATTGATTTTTCATGGCCTGATGGACCACTCTGGACAGTCCTTGGTCCTTCCAGGCAGTACGGATGGTTGATCGTATCATCCTATAAATTTGTATGGGTAATTTTTCATGTACGGATTTGAGCAGTCCGGACAGTCCGTGGTCCGTTGAGTTAAATCCTTCCACTCAGTATGGATAAGGGTGATCATATCAGCCTATCTGTATTTATTTGTCGATTTTTCATGTCTTGATGGACCAGTCTGGACACTCCATGGTCCGTTGAGTTAAACCTTCCATTTAGTACGGTTAAGTCTGATCATATCAGCCTATTGGTACGTATTGGTCGATTTTACATGGCTTGATGGACCAGCATGGACAGTCCTTGGTCCATCCAAGCAGTACAGATGGCTGATTGGATCAGCCTATCAGTACGTATGGGTCATTTTTCATGTACTGATGGGACCTTTTTGGAAAGTCCACGGTCCGTTGAGTTATATCCTTCCATTCAAGACGGATAAGGCTGATCATATCAGCCTATCAGTACTATAGATCAATTTTTCATGGCCTGATGGACCACTCTGGACAGTCCTTGGTCCTTCCAGGCAGTACGGATGGCTGATCGTATCAGCCGATCAGTACTTATGGGTCATTTTTCATGTACTGATGGGACCAGTCGAGACTTACCATGGTCTGTTGAGTTAAATCCGTCCACTTAGTACTGATAAGGCTGATCATATCAGCCTATCAGTACGTATGGGTCAATTTTTCATGGCCTGATGGACTAGTCTGGATAGTTCCTGGTCTATCCAGGCTGATAGGCTGATATGATCAGCCTTATCCGTCTTGAATGGAAGGATATAACTCAACGGACCATAGACTGTCCAAAAAGGTCCCATCAGCACATGAAAAATGACCCATAGGTACTGATAGGCTGATACAATCAGCCATCCGTACTGCTTGAATGGACCAAGGACTGTCCATACTGGTCCATCAGGCCATGTAAAATCGACCCATACGTACCAATAGGCTGATATGATCAGACTTAACCTTACTGAATGGAAGGTTTAACTCAGCGGACCATGGAGTGTCCGGCCTGGTACCATCAGTACATGAAAAATGACCAATACGTACTGATAGGCTGATACGATCACCCATCCGTACTGTCTGGACGGAGCAAGGACTGTCCAGACTGGTCCATCAGGCCATTAAAAATCAGTCCATACGTACTGATAGGCTGATATGATCAGCCTTATGCGTACTGAATGGAAGGATTTAACTCAACGGACCATGGACTGTCAGGACTGGTCTCATCAGTACATGAAAAATGACCCATAAGTACTGATCAGCTAATACGATCAGCCATCCGTACTGCCTGGAAGGACCAAGAACTGTCCAGAGTTGTCCATCAGGCCATGGAAAATAGATACAAACGTACTAATATGCTGATATGATCAGCCTTATCCGTACTGAATGGAAGGATTTAACTCAACGGACCATGGACTGTCCAAACAGGTCCCATCAGTAGATGAAATATTACCCATACGAATTTATAGGATGATACGATAAGCCATCCATATTGTCTGGAAGGAGCAAGGACTGTCCAGACTGGTCCATCAGGCCATGAAAAATTGACCCATACGTACTGATAGGCTGATATGATCAGCCTTATCCGTACT